>CAUYSK010076856.1:0-58495 GCA_963575035.1 Avahi laniger
GGACTTTTCTTTTTAGGAAGGTTTTTTATTAATCTCAATCATTGTAAGAGCATCTTCTAAACCAGCCTGAATATAAGAATCTTCTTGGATGCATATTAAACATTCAGATTCCCAGGCTGTTCTGATGAAAATATTAATTTAGAAGGTCTTGATTGGGACCCAGGAATATAATTGACACATACTCACAGGTAGTTCTTATTTACAGGCTCATTTAGGAAACAATTTCCTAGACTTTCCTGTATTTCCTTGATACTATTTTCACACTCTATTGGCTTCTCTTCTGACCTTAAATATCTGTAAGTAGTTCTGATTTTTCAATCACATTCCTTCTGCTGTAAATTTTCCTAAAGTTACCATAACACCTCTCCTTTCTTTTTGTCATCAAGAAATAAAAAAAAAATATAAACAAATAAATAATAATAATAAATAAAATTTTAAAAAAAAGAGTCTTGAGAATGCTTCCATTCAGTCCTCAACCAGAATAATTGGAGTTTTATCCACACTACTCTTCTAACCCAGAATGGCCAACAATTAGCCCCAAATCTTTTCTGTTCTAATTTTTTTCTGAATTCCCTGTAGCATTTAACCTTAACCATCTGCTGTCTCACTTAACTTTCCTTCTACCTTTGTGGCCAGTCTTTCTCTGTCCCTCTTAGTCAGCTCTCTCCACCCTCTCTTTAGGTGTTGTTCACAGGAGTCTGTCTTTTCCCTTGTTCTCCTCAGACACATTCTTTTTGGGTTTCCTCATCTATCCTCGTGGCTTCCACCACAGCTACATACTGACTAGTCTCAAAACCATATCTAAGCTTTACATCATTCCATGCAATAGGTCACCTGTTGGCATGTAGTCACTTCCAATTCGTCACTCCCAAAAGTAAACTCATTACTGTTCTGCCCCCATCATCTTCTGTCTTAGCTACTTCAATTAACATCACCCTTCTTTGAACTGCCCAGCTAGAATTCTTTGAATAATTCCTGGTGCTGTTGCTCATATCTGAGTTATATGAGCCCATATATCATCAACTCTCCCCACGCTAGTACCACTTCAGAGTGAGGGACCATCTCCTACTCACCTTATTCCTGAATAATTTGCTCCAACTATCTTTCTAGCTCTGTATTCTGACCTCCACCAAATCTCATGAGCTTCTCACCTCAGTGATCCATGAACTCACTTTTACCTTTGGACCATCTTCTCTGCTTGGCTCTTAGAGACTGTTTCCTTGGTGATATTCTCAGCTATCCTTTCAGGTTATATTTCTCCCTTGGCTGTATTGCCTTATTAGCCCCGTGAAAATTCTTCTCAAGGTCCTACACTCCCCCAAGACCAGTTTTCTCAGAACAGATGCCTTGGAAGTCCTCCAGTCATATTTACCCTATTCCTAAGAGCAGGCACTTGACAGATTCTATTTATAAAACATTTCTCAAATCTTTGTCCTTCTCTCTATTCCCTGACCAACCTAATCCAGGATTTTATTCTTTTTGCCTGGAACTCTTATAATAGTCTTTGTCTCCACACAGCCATGTGATTGATTATTCCCATGCTTAAGGTCATTAATGGCTTTTTATTGCCAATCGACTAACAAACCTGAATTCTTTGGCTTGCCATTCAAATCCCTAGCTCGCCCTAATGTACCTTTCTAGTCTTTTCTCCTACCACTTTGTCCCCAAAAATTTTCTTCTCTACTCCTTGCCTCTCTCATTTCACCTGTCTTGCCTGTTTCTTTCTCTCTCTTTCCCTGACTCTCTTCCCCCTTCCCCCATCTCTGTCTCTTTCATACACACACACTAAACTCTGGCCACACTGACTCTGTACTGCCCTTACCCACTTTACCTACCTAGAAATTCTTAAATGTGTAGTTCCCAAGTCTCCTTGTTTCTGTCAGTTTCTCTGACCTCTTTTGCCCTAGAACAAATTTATTACTTTCATTTGTGTTCTTTTAACTGCAGCAGCTAATGCATTGTATTGTAGTCAAGCACCCAAATAGCTGTCTTAATCTATCATTCTGCAAGTTCTTCAAAGGCAGGGACTATGTCTCTTCCGTCTTTTTTTAATAACAGCTAATCCTGTGCCTGACAAATAGGAAACACTCCATAACTGTTAGTTGGTCGAATGGAACTGCTATATTCCTTTTGGCCAGGGGTTTGCAAACTGCAGCCAGCAGGCCAAATTCAGTCCACTGTGAAGAAAGGTTTTCTGGGAATACCGCCACTCCCATCATTTACGTGTTGTCTGTGGCCTTTTTTCTCGCTACACTGGAAGAGCTGCATAGTTGAAACAGAGATGATAAGATTCACAAAGTCTAAAATGTTTGCTATTGGGCCTTTACAGGAAGTTTTTGGTCACTGAAGTGTTCTTAGTAAGTGGTAAGTGTAATTTTACATGTAAAAGGAAAACTTTCATCCTTGATATCATTGTTCCACATTTATTCTAATAGAAAAAGACATGCTAGATCCCATGCCTTTAATTGTATCAAGGGTAGAAAATTCTAGTAAATGAGGAAAAAAAATCATAAGTTCTGTTCAAGAATCTCTCAAACTGCTCATTTTCTTCTTCAGGAGTTCTGTTCTTCTGCCATGAGGCACTTCTCTCTCTCTCTGTCTGTTTTTTTTTTTTTTTCTTCTGCTGAACCATTGGATGCTTTGGAAAAAATTGCTGTGAAACTGTGGGCTTAGAAGATTTAAAATAAGGCAAAATATTTCTCCACAGAAATATATTAAAACTCTGTGTATTTATGACTTTCACCAGCCCAGATTCATAAGTCTAAAATGATCGGCCAGTGCCACTGGGAAGAGGAGACCCCCTGGCTGATGCAGGAAGAGGCATATTCAGTGAAGACCTTACATCCCTGCACGTCGCTTTGGCAGGGTGTTAATGGGATTACCCACGCTTCATTTGGAGAAGGCTTGGCCCAGAATATATCTCTGGATCATACCTGAATACCCAAGGAGAACTTCCAACATCATAAACATCCCTGAGCCCTTGCATAGATGCTAAAACCCTGAGTGTCTTTGTTGTGGTCCTTAATTCTGTTAATCGCCCTAGGTAAAGATTAGCTGCTCTTGTCAATTTAATTCAGCTTCAAACAAAGCAACAAGGTCACTATTTTTTCCATTCTTTCTCTCTCTCTCTCTCCCTCTCTCTTGTGCGCACTCTCTCTTTGCCAGCAAGCAGGATTGAGTTGTCATGTAGCTCTAATAGGCAGCGCGGGGAATCGTTAGTCCACCTCAACGCCCTGACTGATGGGCACTTCACTTCAATCATCTGCCTGAGCAGTGGTGGCCCAGTACTATTGACACTGTGTCAGCTGAGAGAGAAGATGCCTTAATCGGCCCCGACACCCTCTGCATTGATTTGACAAGTTGCTGTAATGACCTCCTTGTTTTTCTGAAGGATTACTGTTTACTCGGGAGGTGCTGCTGACTAAATGTACTGCATTGTCATGGAAACGCTGCCTCCCCACCAGGCCTGGGTGGAGGGCGACATTGGGAGACTCTGAATATTTCAATAAACTGATCTGTCTCAGGAGTACTAATTCCAGCCCATTAATCAGACCTACTCTGAAGAGCCAACCAGAATTAGAGACCAGCCTTGTCATGCCCCCTGCAAAAGACAGTTTGCTACAAAACTCATTATTAGCCTGAAATCTATATTTGGGTTTTCCATGTAGTAAGCAAGTGCCGTTCGTGTTGTCACCTCCTGTGTGTACCTGGAACTTATTGTTATTTATCTATTACTGAGAGTGGCTGACTTTTCCTGCATAGACACGCCCTAGTGTTAGAAGAAGGGGTAAGTATGGAAGGGGAGAACGCCACACTTTGAGCACCTGCTGTGTAACTGCCAATGAGTTAAGCACCATTACATATGTGAATAAGACTCTCTCTATGAATTTTAACTGTTATTATCCTATCTCATTGAATCTAAGATAAACAATTTTCCTATCCTAATATTTCTGAAATTGAGTATATCTTATAAATGAATCGCAATTTGCATTTGTTGTCAGCAAGGTGACAGTTACGACATAGCCAAGAGAAAATCTTCCACTGACACCTCCTAGTAAGAACAAAAAAACAACAGCACCGAAGTGTCTTAGACTCAGTCTTGCAAATTTTGCAATGAGTGCTTTATATGGATTACTTTTCTGAATCCTCAAGAAACCTTACACGGTTACATATTGCATTTTTTCTCACATAAGAAATCCAGAAGCAAGAGGTTGCTGGCATGGTTTTAGCAGCTTAAGGGTGTCAGAGCCAAAGTCTCAGCAATGTTCTTTGTCTTTTCCTCACAGACCCAAGATAGCTGCTGAAGCTGAAGACATCACATCCTACTTACAGACAGAAAGAGAAATGAAGGCCAAAAAGTATAACTGTCAGCAACCCCTTTAAAAGGTTTCTTGGCTCTTAACAATTTCACTTATATCTCATTAACCACTCCTCTCTGCAAGGAAGGCTGGGGCTTTTTAAAAAAATCACAGCATATTTCTATCCCTACTACGACTAGAATTATGTCACTAAGAAGAGCAGAATGGATATTGAGTCAGCAACTCCAGTCTCTGCCTTACCCTAGGGGCAAGGTATTACTATATGCCCATTGTACAGATCGTGGAATTAAAGCTTAAAGAGGTTAAGGATTGATCCTTACAGCTGTCCCACAAAATAAATATTCTCATCCCCCTGCTAAAGATAAAGGCTAAGCCAAGCTTACAGAGATTAGGTGACTCATTCTCATTTACAAGTCTGTCTTAACTTGCATTCAAGTACTGTGTACTATGCCACAAGTCATTTTAGGAAAGGCTTATAGTCGATGGCTATATATGAGATAAATTGGGGCTGAAAGCAGGAACTGGGCTAGGAAACACTATTAGAGTATGTTTCCCTTTTTCTTCCAGGGATCCAGCCAGTGGTCATGAGCAGAACCCATCTTTGTGGATGTCTGTTATTTGTTTGATGTTTATTAAGCATGCACAGAATGTCTTATTGCTTTTTCAAAACTCTTCAGTGAAGACCATGTGCTTGTCTTTTAACTGCCAATTTTGAGGCTTATTGGCCATGCAAGTATTTTATCTCTTCAGCTCTTGTTGACTCATGACTTCCCTGGGAAAGTCCTGAGCAACTTCAGCTATGATTCAGAGGATGCTTAGCAAAAAAAAAAAAAAAAAAAAAAATCATTGGGACCCCGGTGGCTCAGTAAAGACTGGAGGACCCCAAGTGAGATAAAACAAGGAGAGATGATTACCTGAGTGAAGGCACCTGAACAGGTAAGGTAGCAAGTGATTTCTACTTCTAGCCCCTGTTTCTATGGGCACTTCTCTCCCCATCCAACTCCTCAACACACATGGCATTCCATGTGCTTCTGATGGGGCTGTTATGCATGGAATCCCAGTTAAGCCCCTGACCCTAAGCTGGGCTCAGGTCACCATGGCAGACCCAGTGTAAAGAGGTCCAGTGATGATTCTGGGGTGGAGGGCTGTGGCCCAAATAGGGCCAGTGAGAAACCTCCCTTGAGATTCTACATATGTACACTAAAAGAAGGAATGTTTCTCTTCCTTTTAGATCATGAACCATTAGGATCAAGGCCAGGGATGCTTCCCACCCCGTGGAGGGAGCTTATCTGAGAAAGACGCAATCATACAGAGGGAAGAAGAAGCCCCAGATGGCAAGATAGCCGGAGTCCTGACAACATCCTTGGAGTACCTGGATCCAGCAATGCCTGAAGCTGTATATCCTATCGTCTGTTTCAAACTAGGTTAAATAAACCAACGGCAACAAAACAATAGCAACAAAGCAATCCATTGTCTGATATAACCCGATAGTCTCTATCACTTTCAACAAAAATGATTGAAATACTATAGGAATGAATCATCATTTCTAAATAAAGCCAAAGCATAGCCAACTGTAAAGTTTAAAGGAACATAAAGAGGGCTATTATCTAAGATTGCCTGAAGGATGAATAGGAAATGTGTTGAGAAGAATGGTTCAAAATTAAGGTTGAGAATGTGAAGGATGAGAGGTAGCTTTCCTTTGCATAATATATACACACACATACAGAAATCGATAGTATATATAGATGATGCTGGATGTGTGTGCGTGTGTCTAATATATATATACACACACATACTGTATTTATCTCATGTATGAATGTGTGTATGTGTATATTATAATTTATACTTATTATTCAAATCTATGTAAGTGCTGCTATGATTGAATTCGTAGTGCTTTCAGAAAAATTTGAATTTTCTCAAAGGTCCTTTTTGTCATTTTCTCAATCACCACACTGAAAACAAAAAAAAAATACCACCACACCACAATCACCTAAAGGTCAATGAAGTGGGTTTTTCTTTGCCATGGTCATGGTCTAGGAGCCAACTGAAAACTCTCCCTGTCTCTTTCTTCCAGAAGGAGCCTGAGAAACACAAAAGCTGATGCAACATCCCTCGTTTTTAAAGCCACTTCTTCTGATTGTATCCTCTAATGAGTTTTAAAATGCCATAACTCTGCATATTGGAGTAGAATCAATTATGTCATCCCGTTTAATTGTTTTACTATTAACATCACCTATTTATAAAAATTTTCATGGGAGGATGCATGCATGTTTCATATGCCACGTTAGATGTGTACACAGATGTCAGGAAGCAGAACGCAAGTATGTAGGCAACATTCAACTAGACCATGTGAGACTCAGCTAAATAAATACTGAGATGACAGGCTCTAACAGTGACTCACTGTAAAATTGCTAATAGACTGTGCACCGTCTCTTATTCCCATACTCTGTTGCCACTGAGTCAAATTAAAGGATGAGAAAAGTTAGATTCGTGTGTCACTTTAAATTGAAACATGCTTCAATGTGCTACTTGAGCATAATAGAAGAATACCTGTATACCCTCGTATGTTGGCATGGTGATGTATTAAGCCAAGATATATGAGGCAGTCAGCTGAAGCAGGAACTAATGATGGCCAAATCAGCAGTTAACAAGCTGGGGGCCTGACATATATCAGGTTTTGAGAGAGAGAGAAAACATTCACAGTCCTCTTATCAGTCTCTCATGAGGGTAAAACGAAGCTCACTGGGTCTTGCTAACCCAGACCTTAAGGGAAGAGTCCCTTTTGTGGTAGCAGTGGTTGCAGTGGTGGGGACCTTCACCCTTCATCCCTGTCCCTCCTCACGCCCCACTCCTGCTGTGCCATTTCAGGTTCATTGCCAGTTACCTCAGAGTTGTCCATGAAGCACACATCTTGGCAGAGGAAAAGAAAAAGTGAAACTGTAATTCATGTTTTAGAGCTTAAAAAATGATTTTTTCTTAATATTTTTGTCAAATTTTTGGAGTATTGTTTTGTTTTGTTTTTTAGTCTCTGTCTTGAGAAAAGATTCGCTCTATGACCCCATTCTAGCAAAGAACACTAGCTCATTTAGAGAGCGGGTTAGCAATGGCACACCTCTGCTGGGCCCGTAACCGACCTTGCCGATGCTATAAATCCAGCCCACTCCTCTCCCGACAGAATCCTATGCCATGAGCCTCGTGGGAGGGAGTGTGGCATCTGGTACCCCAGTACTGCCCATCTATTCTGTTCTCTCTCCCTTTCTCTCCCATTTCACTTTGAGATTACTCAAACCCTCTCTTTTTCCTCATTCTGTATTTTTGCTTATTCCTACTGACCACCCATTTAGGGACCCACTCTCACATTCTACTGCTAAGATATGGCTCCTAAAAATTTGTTGTCTATTTGTGATTGGGGATATAAAACAATTCTGGAGAGAACGTGTATGTCTATAGGCAACCATCGCATAGACTGAAATGAACCGGTCGATGAGTCTCAAAGTGGATGTGTATGCAGGTGATTCTGGGCACAGCTGTGCATGCACTTCTGCCACCGTTTACATGAGGGGAGCCATCCATTAGGAATGATGAGACAGATCCTCTATTTCCCCAATCCCAGCCCAGGCCACGGATAACAACTAGACAATCTGATAAAATCCTAAAACTGCATTCATGAGGATCATGATAGCAATAAATGACCTATTCTGTGCACACATTTGCATGTTAATAGGAGTCGTGTGGTGATCCAATAGCTTAATGCAAATGAATGCTATCAATAGTGGGAATTGGAATCTCTTGGGCAGACAGTGGAACCTTCCAGTTCCTCTCCAAACCCTCTGCAGAGACAGCCACCTATGTGATCTCCATAAAGAGCTGATTTTGACCATGGACAAACCACATCACTGACTCATGCAATGTTTGTCAGTCTCAGCAGCAACAGAAACATGAGGTTAGTCTGGCCTGGGGAAGGACAGATAAATGATTAGAAATCTGACTTGACTTTCATACCGAAAGGTGACCCTGTAAGTAACGCAGTGGGATTTGGAGAGGGCAATAACCCTCTGCTGGGCGAGGTGAGAGTGCTGTTAAATTTATTCGTCTCTGAGCTGCCTCTTCAGCAATCATCTCCTTTCACCTGATAGATTTCGGCTTGATTTTCCAGCCACTCAGCCTTGCCTCCATTTCCCAAAGTGCTATCTGCGTGTCACCTCCAGGCCTGGAGACATTCTCTCCTCCTGCCTCTTAACCTAGAAACCTCCCAGTCATATTCTAGGCTCACTTTCTGTTCTTTCTGCTGAGAAGAAGTATCTCTGACCCAGTGATCCTCAAAGCATGGTCCCCTGACAAGCAACATTGACATCACGTGGGAGCTTGTAGAAATGCAAATCCTTATACCCTCAGCTTGCTCAGCCCTTTCAGAGCATGGAGGCAAATGACCAAGCAACTATCATTCATTGTGGTGTCTCACCCGTCAGAACACTTGTCTTTCAGAGCAGACAATATGCCTGTTCTTGTTTGTACCCTTTGTCTCCAAGTGATGTTACTAGGGCAAGGTCTAAGCTGGACTGACACATAACGGGAGCTCAAAAAATATCTATGGAATGAATGAATGATTCCAAAGTGAATCATATGGTGGCTAAACATGCAGGTGCTGGAGCCAGACTGCCTGGGATCAAATCCTGGCTCCTACACTCCTGGGCGTATGTCCCTGGAGAGTCATTCAGCCTCTATGCTTCCTGGTAAAACAGAGACAATAATGGGCCCGATTACATGGGCTTGGTGTGTGGATTTGATACTTTAATACTGGTAAAGTATTTTGAGCAATGTGCATCAGCTAGTAAGCACCGAATATTACTAGCATAGAAAAGGACTTTAATTCTGACATAAAAGTCAGAAGGATTTCATTGGATTTCCCTAAATGACACTTGGAATCAGAATCTGGAATATATATATTCAAATTCTATTTTTTGGCACTTTTCAACACAGTGTCTAAAGAAGAGTTTCTTTTGATGATGTTGTTTTCCACCCAATTAACAGTGTTTATAAATTGGAAGGAGCGTTGATGAGAGCAGGGATTTTCTGAACAACTTCTCACTCCTCCATTTCTTACCTTCCCTTTCTCCCAGCCCTTCTTTTCCCTCTCTCTCTCTCTCCTTCTATTTCCTGTTTTCCTATTTTCCCTTTTTTCTTTCCTGTTGTCTTCCTAGCCATCTCTGTCTTCTCTCTACCCACCATTATTCTCCCCTTCTGTCCTAATGACTTCTTTCTTTTTTTCCCCCCTCTCTCCTCCAAATATCTCTGGAGCCATTACAGTTGGTTTCTGCCAAAATTTTTAAATGCCACAAAGAGCCTGAGCTATCCAAGAGTTATAAATCACTCTCAGCAGCCCACAGTTTTTAGCTCAAATGAACACGCTTGGAAAATGTCAAGGAAAATGGAAAATTAGTGCAAATGAAGCCCTGAAAGTTATTTTGTTCACCAAACCTAAAACTGAGTTTCCTTGCTGGTCTTTTGGCTGAGGTGTCTTGTTACACAGCTGTCCACAGACCAGCAAAGGCAGGAGAGTCCACTCTCGGAGTTCCTGTTGTCCCTGCCTCCCAGCCCTGTTGGCGGATGCCCATGTCCCAGGACATGTAGGGCAGACAGACTGCAGTTAGCCGGGCTCCTGACTCGCATCGCATGCTTCCACCATGCCGACAGCGTGGAGCCGTCTCCACTGGAGAGAGCTGCCTTTGGAGGAGTCATCACACTGTGCACAGAGGCCAGCTCAGCCTCCTCACATGTGTTGAAGAGATGATTCTGATGTTTGGAGCAAGGTTGGACAGGACAACTTTAAATATTCCTTCCAAGTGGACATTCTGTGATTATGTTCCTTCTTGACCCCAAACTCTTGTTAGAGGGACTGGACTTCTGCTGTGCTTTAGATGACCCTCTCCCCTACCCGCCACCCAACCCCTGTGTCCATGGAGGCCTTTCTCAATGATCAGCACCTCTCAGCCATCTGGCAAACAAAAATGCCTCCTTTGCGTTCTGCCTTAGCCGTGGACTCTGTCTAAAGTATAAATAATATGCAAATACCTCCCTCTGAAGTGGCCAAGGAGATGGGGGCATTGTCCCCTTGGACAGGTGATGGTAGCTCATAGGCTCAGGTGCGGGGGTTGCTCTACAGAGGAGGGAAATTATGGTGACGGCGATGGATCGTGCCTTCTTTGCCTGTCTTCACAACAGAAGACCCCTCTGCCACTCTCAGGAACGTATCCTCCTTCTTCCTTAAAACCAGCCCCCAAGTACGCCCTCATCCCCCTGCGGGACCAAGCAGGTGACTCCTGCCAGGGTAAGAAGAGAAAAAGGGCATTATCTGCTGCTCCCTCTGGCTTCTCTTCATTTCATTGAGCTCACGCTTTCCCTCTTCATGTCACTGAAAATGTTATTTATCGATCCTGCTGACAGCGGCAGTAAATAGAGCCCGGGCTGTTTTACATCGCTGATGAGAAGGCAGGCTCCATAACTCATCAGGCCCAATCTGACTCCACATCAGTCCTCTTTCTCTTTTTCTCTTCTGTATCTCATTACAGAAACAGGAATTAATACACATGGACAGAAGAGAAATGAGTTCAGCTGCTCTTCGGGCTTTTGTGGGAAGGCAAACATTCTCAGTGGTTCCTTAAGAAAAATTGACTCAGGGGTGAGCCTGGTTGCTGTCTGCCAGCACACCGCCACCCAGGCCCCTTAGCTGTGCCCTGATGATAATAGACTGGGGGGTGGGGGTCACCACACACTTGGGCTTGAGCCGAGATGTGGGGACCGTCACAGAGAAAGAGCTCCCCTCGAAGCATTCCCCGTAATCGGAGCTGCACAGCTGTGGGCCACAGATATCCTGAACTGTAGGATGAGCATGGTACATTTTCTTGGAATGGTTGTTTTACTTCCAGATTTAAGGGGTAAATGTGTATTAAAATAAACACTGATACACCTTGCAGTTGAGTGTAAATGCATGTGAACTTTAATGGGAAAACACAAAGAAATCTCACTCTTGTGATGAGCCTCTTGGAGCTGGCTATGCTTCAACCCCTCAGTGACAAGCAGTCACTTTGGAATCTGCTTTGGAACCTCTTCAGATGAAATACTCAGCAACTAACCAACCTACTCATCCTGTGCTTCCGAAAACACCGTCCTTGAATAGCGACATTGCTTTGTGGAGTCCAACCGGAAGCAATGGGTGATGAGTCCACGTTGAGAGAAAGGGTACTAAATGGAATGCATGCTAGATGGAGGAGGGGGTGCCCTGAGAGTGTTTTCCAGCACCAACCCATGGCCGCCAGACTTCAGGCCTGTCACTCAATTTATCCACTTTCCTCCTCTATTACATGGGGCTGGTGGTACCTGCCTGGGTCCTGGTGAGCAGCAGCTGGAACAAAAGGGGATTTTTCTGCAATATTGAAGCATAGATCAGCACTGGTTTCTGATGGCAGATCAGTCGTTGTGTCAGTAGGGACATGTGAAAAGACTACACATGATAAATGGTTCCACTGTGCGAAACACGATTTGTTTCATTGTTGAACATCCACTAGGTGAATTAGAGCCAGGTGCTGGAGCCTGCAAAGTAGGACTGGAAGATGACTCTGATCTAAGGAACTCAATGTCTAATGGAGACGTCAGCTAAACATCTCCATCATGCGACAACTAGAAAGCAGCAGTAAGCATATCCAGGTAGGTCATGTGTTCAGATTTATAATTAAAAAAACAAGCTAATCATGGCGCACCTTTACGGAGGTCTACCATATGCCAGGTACTGTTCTAAGACAACCTGTAGTTGTCTCCTCTAAACCTCATTACAAATGTACATGATTTAACTTCATTTTATAATTGGAGAAGTAAAAAATGAAGAAATTACCTTCATATTATAACTGAAGAATCGAGACTTAATGAGATAAAGATGAACAAGCTTGCTCCCATCCTAGAGTGTTTGGACCCAGGTGTGTTTGACTTCAAAGCCCCTGGCTAGGAGGCCGTGGTGGGTGGGATGGGGCGGGGAGATGAAGGGGTGTTCGTGAAAGTTGCCCAATTTTCTCCACCGCTCATCCACGGCACATTAGCGATCCCAGACCCTTCAATTGAGTTCTCAATTGTGCCTCAGTTTCTTCTTTTCCAAAATAAAGGAATTGATTTAGATCATCTCAATTCTGGGATTCTAGATACATTTGTGAAAATGGAAACTGAGTGGAATTCAACCTCAAGTCTACAAAAGCTTCTAGTAGGTTTTAAAGTCAATCCTAACTGGAATGAAGAAAGGTACCATCCAAGTCTAAACTTAGGCCTTTTTTTTAATTTCAGCATATTATGGGAGTACAGATGTTTAGGTTACGTATGTTGCCCTTGCCCCCGTCTCCCCCCCTAAGTCCGAATTTCAAATATGTCCATCTTTCGGGTGGTGCGCATTGCACTCTTTGTGTATGTATATACCCGTCCTCTCTCCCCCCTCCCCCTCCCCCCTCCCCCCTGCCCAACATCCAGTAGATGTTATTCTTATATGTGCACTTATGTGTCGATTAGTTAATACCAATTTGATGGTGAGTACTAATTTATGAGGAGATGATGACATTTATTTTGAACAAAATAAGGGTAGGAAGAAAAATTCCCAAACTCACCTGGTGCTTTGAAATAAATTTTGAGGAGACACATAGTATATACATACATGAGCATGTGTATAGTCATACAAACATTTATCATTATTATCATTGTTATTATTATTAACCTGTTTGAGTCTTAGGCTGACTCTTCCTCTTCTTTACTCAGAGCTTGAAAAATCCCAGTTCTTACTTCTTTCTTCTCCATCTTCAGAAGTTGCCGCTGCTTGTTTCCCAGCTAGTTCATAGTTCCTAACTTTGCTTAAAAGCATTTTTAATTCCTCACGTTGAAAAGTGGATTGCAAATGAAATCTAATATGGAATATTTTGTACCAAGAAAACTAATGCCCCATTTTTCCCCCCTAATGAATGCCAAAATCATCACAGACTCAAGACTCATGAATAATGTATATCGTCCAATTAAGTGCAAATGCTGTTCAGTTCTTGCAACTGGTATGTAATGCCAGTTCTGGCCTCAGAATGGGCGCTGAGGCTGGGGGTAGGAGGAGGGGTTGGGGAGGGTTGTGCAGTTATGTGCCTGTGTGTGTGTGTGTGTGTGTGTGTGTGTGTGTGTATCTGACAGCTAAGCCCCACAACCTGTAGCATGCTCATTATGTCCTGGGAGTTAAACTTCTCACACTTGGGTCCGCAGAGAAATGTGAGAGTTTTTTCAACCATAAATAGAATTCATCTTAAATTCCTAAATCCCCAAACCTGCCCTTTAGTAGGCTAGGGGCTCTTTCTGGTCACCCTGTCCTCTGCTTGCCAAACCATCAGTCTAATTGGCCAGCAGACACCTCCCTCCTGGCCAATGCCGGATTGCTTCAGAATGCTGCCTCTGGAGGGCTCCTCTGTGAGGAAGCTACAGCGGCGACTCCATGGGTAGCTCATTTGATTTTTTGGGTTTCTGATTAAGATGTCCTTTTTCATGAAGATATCCTGGCAAACCTTCTGGAGCTGCTGAATTGGCAGCTACCAAAACCACAGAGCCAGGAAGACTTGATATCAAGTCACAGCTGCCACACACCCGGAGAGAGTGGTCATTTCACATATCTGAGCCTCAGTTTCCTCATCAGAAACACAAGATGGTAAACAACTGTGGTACCCAGAGTGGGGGTATAGACTAAAAGCAGTATCATCTGTGCATGGTGAATTCCTATGCAAATGTTAGTGCTATAATTACCCTCTTTGCTCTGAGTGTATAGACTTCCTCACTTAGAGCTTCATGACTGGACATGACAAATCTCCTGGGCTTGGGCTGGTCTGGGCCTGATTAATGTTGTTCATAAAAATATTCATCCATCAGGTTTTCCATTTGTAGCATTTAGTTATGCCAAATAACGGAGCCAGCCAGTGGTTTCTTAGAATTACGCCGTCTAATAATGAATGAAGGCTGGAGACAGAATTTTTTTTTTCAGGCTGAAATCTCTTCTTATAACTCAGGGCTGATGAGTGCTGGCCTACATTTCTCGATGGATCCAATTTAACACCAGACGAAGCAGTGACTCAGACTAACTTAAATATCTCAAGACGAGTTTCACCTTTTCCTCTGAGGCCGTATCAGTTCAATTGCATAAGTGCAAATTTATTGAAAGTGGTTTGGTGCTTAGCTTTTCTCTATTGGCAGTAATGGAGTTTAAATTTATAGCAGGCTGATGAATTTCAGATAAGAGAACCATTACCTTACAACAACATTAAGGAAAAATATATAACTCCGATTGCTGAACCTCGAATGCGTATTGTTTGAATGAGGGGAGATGGATGAGGCAGGCTGACATTTGCAAATGCAATTCCTTTCCATCCTCACGGTGCTAGCCCAGGAGTCTGAAAGCATGGCGTATTCCAGAAAGGTCTTGGGATGGCTATGCATTACAAGTGCATTACAACAAAATAGCAGCAGTGGGCTATGATCTAAAGAAGAGGATTTGTCTTTCTCTTTAGTAATATAATTGGAGGTGACTTTTGGCAATGTACCAAGGCCGTCACAGGGCTTAGGTCATTCATTTGGCACTTGTCATGTGCCTCTCGCATAGGTTATTTTCCTTTTACTACAAGGCTTTGTCTTCCCACAGGGTGAGTCTCTGGCATTAAATGTGCAAGGCCTCAGAGCGGTGGGAAGAGGCCTGGGCTTCTTCCTTCTCTTGAGGTTTCTGCTCCATGGGGAAAAAAAGGAGAAGAAATATTGAAACAGAATTAAAAAAATTGAGTTATGTTTTTAAGTGGTGACAGTGAAAAAATTAACTCTTTAAGTTAAAAAAAATGCAGTATCATTGTGCTGTGCATAAGACAATCACGAAATTGCTAAAACACTCATTATGGAAAGTATTTTTCTGTAACGAAATATAAATTTCTGGCTGTGCGATAAACTTTAGTTTTTTCCCCAATTCTGTCATGCATCTTAGCAATTGTGTGAATAACCTCATTTGGAAATAAAGTTAAAGTCCAAATGTGAAGTCCTTTGTGGGTATGTGTGTCAAATACCCTTTCTGTTTTCCCATTTTCACCTCATCCCTCTATAGACCATGACCATCTAGATAAGATTTTTTTAAGTTTAAAAATGATAAGTATATATTGTTAATATATATAAGTGAGTTGTGAGGCGCTACATGTTAATTATCTTGATTTAATCACTCCACAATGTATACATATATCAAAACATCACACTATAGCCCATAAATATACACAATTATTATTTGTCATTAAAAATAAAATTAAAAAAGGAATAAGAATTCAAAAAACAGTTTTGTTCTGGGGCAAGTTGCCTCTGTTTTCTAGATGTTGTTCTCTCTCTGTAAAACCTACACCCATTCTCAGGGCTGTGATGGTCCAAGGTGAGCCCTCAGACCCGAAGGCCAGAGTCTGTTTCCTCAGCATAAGAGGCATCATTCTTGCTGCTGTCGAAGTGGACAGCAGCTCCACTCAGGAGCCTGTGTGGGGTGGTTTCTCTGTGGTCCTCTCTCAGTCCCAGGCCCCATCTCTGCAGTCTGCGCTGTGAGAACTGGCGCACAACTTGCCCCGACGACAAGAAGAAATGGGAGAAAGGATGTGTCGTTTCTATTCATCCCGCTAAGCTTTCTGAGAAGGGAGGAAACCCTGAAACTGCCGCTGTGATTTTAGACACCAGAACCCTTGACGTTTCTCTGGGCACAGCAAACGAGACTCAGAAGGACAAGAATTACCAAGTCCAATTACCACAAGTCCTTTCTGCGTGGCTTGCTCTTTCCGTTCTAGAGCACCAGAGGAAGCCCAGCACTTAAAATGCAGTTAGCTTTAAGAGAGAAACCTCAGTTTCCTGTAAATAATGAAAGAGGCCTTTGTGTTGAATGAGACATTCATTTTGTGGTTAGAAACAAAGCAAATGTGAAAGAAAAGTGGCTAAATTCGGCTGGCTAGTTATTTATTTTGAAAAGAACTGGCTATTAACTAAACTCAGCAAAGTGTGAGTCACTTTAAATAGGCAAACAACTTGATGTTTTGCCAGCAGTTTTCTTAGCCAACAAATGGCTTTTGGTGTGGCCCAGTCTTAGAATGGCTGATACTGTCATCCGAGGCTAAAGCAATTGACTGTGGTTCTTTGTTACACTAGCACAGTAGAAAAGATGCCGACTGATGCGGGCTTACGTGGAAAATACGATAGCATTTCAAACGCAAATTGCAGAACAGTGTCCCATCCTGGTCTAAGGATGTCAATTACAATTCTAATTTGGAGTCTTTGAGGCTCTATCAGTAATCACAAATTTGTGTGTGTGTGTGTGTGTGTGTGTGTGTGTGTGTGTGTTTTATTATAAGGACAATGGACACACATCAAACTAATAAAAACAACAGTAATATTTTTTATCTTTTTATCCCTGGACTCATAATTTTAAAGATGAGAGAAAAACGAGAGATTATTTAGTTCGATGATTACTTCAATTTCCTTATTTTATAGATGAAGACACTGAGGCCCGCAGAAATGACTCCAGTGTCTTTCCTGGAATATAAATTCCAGCCTCATCTCCTCTTTTTAGTGTCTTGGTTTACAGAAATTGATATCATGAAGCTTTTGAATTAGGAAGGACAGATTACTTTCTATGGTCCCGTTTTAATTTTTCTCAAAACTCATAAAATATGATTAGAGTGCTTTTTAATTTTTTTCTGAAAAGCAGGAAATCGTAAGATTGATAAATAGTTTAATGTGAACCTGATGGCTTGATTAATTAATCACCAAGCTGAGGAACTACTACAATTCACATGTCAATTCAGACTATTTTCGGGAAATGATTTGAATCAATTGCTAATGAAATTGAGAAATTTAGGAGCCGCTTTCTGACTTCCAAATGACAGGGCTCATATTTAACTCAAGGGAAGTGACAGTTAATGACAACATAAAAATGCTATGAATTATTTTCCAGATCATGGGAAAATTACAGCATCTCCCCATTGAAACAGCTCTTAGCTCATCAGCATGAAAATAAACAGCCTTAATCACATACTAAGAAATCTATGATGCTGTTTAAAACCTAGGTTCTTTTTGAAATGAACAAAGGCCATAATCCTCAAGAATAATTGTAATATTTCATAACCTCTTCCTCAACATGGAGTGATAGATGAACTTACTATGACTGATATTACAACTCAAATCCAATGCAAAAAAAAAAAAATTGTGGATTGTGGTTCTTTTATCTAATTACTTTAAGCCCTTAAAATAGGTAGAGTTTAATTTTTCTTTTCTGCTTTAATGCATAGGCTGAGTTTTCCAGCCCTTTTTACATTTAAAAGGGCTTGCTTTGTATATCTTTACGTAACTTTTCATTTCGAGCTGGACTTTTTAATTAATTTACAGTTACATCTAGATATAACAAGACAGTTATTATATGTTAATGAAATATCAATGGGAAGTGCACTGATCAATATTTAATCTAATTAAGGTGTTTACAAGGCAATATTACTATATAATTAACTCAAAATAGCATAAGTAATCCGTGCATGTTTAAATTTTTATTAATATATTTGTTAAGAATTTTTAGATCATGCTGTTTTATGGGCTTACTTAAGAGATATAAAATTAAAATGTTTGTCAAGATGCTACCAGAATAACTATTAAATGTGGCTCTTAATCATCTTAACAGTCCTTAAGGTTCCTGCACAGTTCTAGTAGTCTCACTAAGGATGAAAGATGATTTTGCCACAAACAAGAGTCCACATGTAAAACCTTTCTGGAATGGTCTTTTAATTTTTTTGCAAGTTCCCATGTGGCTTTGCAAAGATAAAGTATGACAGGATTGATGCAATCAAGAAAATTTGGAATATGCTCATTATTTTTAAGAATATTCTTTAAAAAGCTACATGTGCCTACAGAAAAAAAAATATTTATTCTTATTTTTTGGAGTAAATATCATTGGATTATTCTAACATGTGTCTGCTAGGATTTTAATCCCACAGCTTCACAAATTCCCCTGAAATTACAACTTGGGAAGTAAACTTTGATGAGACAGCTCTTATCCTAAACAAGGACCAGAATCAATTGTCATGATTTTAGCAGCTCCAGATATACAAAGTTATAATATGGGAAAGCATTTAAATGAGGATCCTACAGGCAAATCCAGGAACAGGCCACCGTGTACAGTCAGTAACTCAGGAGCTGCTGCAGAGCCTACGTTTGTGCTGTGTACGTTACTGGGAACAATTGGCTCAAAGTTACGAGGCTCTTTTTTAGAGTTATTGTTCAGAAAGTTTGCAATGTCTCACATTTCCCTAAATACCTCAAGCAAATTCAGCTCTTGAACCAGAGAACCGTTACTTGAATCTATTCATTTTATGTGTAAGTCGATGTGTTTGGAGACTCTCTGTTCTCCCTGTAGTTGCTGGAATACCCAAAACACTGGGAGACTTTTTTATACAAATAAATATAAAGGTTGACTTTGATGGAATGGTGATTTTACTCTAAAGGTTTGTGTTGCTTCTCTCAATTCCACCATTTTATTGTAGAAAGAATATAAGAGTTATTGGGACAATTTATTGTTCTCTGCCATTCTTAGTATGTATATCTTGCCTAAATGTTGGGATGGCATTTCTGTGTTTTTATCTCTGTGAATGAGGAGGTGAGGGATAACTCATGCCTTGTGACTCCCCATCACGCCTATGAGTGATGCTCACAACAGGCCCAGTCAGTGTATATCATATACATATTTGTCTTTCTCTCTTTTGAGCAGGGCTGCAAATGCTGAAGATGGGAGTTACGGAAGATTAAAAAAAAAACACATGAAAAGTATGGGATAAAGATTCCCCAAATAGAAGTAAACTTTTAAATACTTCCGCCTGACTGTGTTAGAAATGAAGCCATGGATCTGTGCATGACAAACTAAAAAAAATGGCTGAAAATCATTACTTTCAGCTCTGGTTTTCCATCTCTGGACTATGATAGAAATATTTTGAGTCCACAATTCCTGTTGTGTTACAAATCTTTTACAGTTAGACAGCTTTTAGGCCTAGGCGGTTGCTAACACAAGGGAAAGATTTACAGAGCCCTTTGTTCTATACGCTCATGTCCAAACCATCAGGGCGGAGGGTTCTGCAATCAGACCTGGAGCCGGCAGGTAGCAGGCACCTGTGTGTGGGATGCGGGAAGGGTTTTACCAGCTGGACCACAAAATCCCCTTCTCCCCTTGTGGTCTCCTCATAGAATTGGGGAAATGAGAATACTGGGATTTGTTTACCATTTTCATAGCAAAACTGAAATTTTAAAGGGCCTTCGCCTATAAGGAAAAAATTAACTTTGTAATAACTTCAAGAAAAAGGAAAAAAAGAAACCAGAAAAAAAATGAGAAAAACTTTGATCTGGAACAAACAACACAGCTAGACTATTTAGGAGAACCTCCTAGTTGAGTAACTTCTGATTTTAATGCAATAAAATTATTCTAATTGGTCTGTAATTTTACCCTCAATTTTCTCTTCCAAGAGAAAAATGGCTCTGTTTCATCTATCATTTCTGAGCCTTTCTTTTTTATTGTCTGCTTTATTGAGGCGGAATTTTACATACAAAAAATCAATTTTAAATGTACAATTCTATGAATTTGGCAAATATATAATAGTCCTATAAAAAACAACGATCTAGATTTAGCACAATTTCATCACCCCCAAAAGTCTTCTCGGACTCCTTTGCAGTCAATCTGCCCTCCCGCACCCCAGCCATAGGCAGCCACGAAATTATTTGCTATTATCATAGTTTTGCCTTTTCTGGAATTTTATTCCAATGGAATCCTATAATATGTCATCTTTTATATCAGGCTTCTTTTCCTTTCATAATGCTTTCCAGATTCATCATGTTGTTGATTATTTCAATCATTCATACTTTCACACTGCTGTGTGGTAGTATCTCTTGAATTGATACGCCACAATATGTTTATCAATTAACCAATTGATATATCTTTCGTTTTTCCAGTTTTCAGCTATTATAATAAAGTGTACGTAAACATTTAGGCACAAGTCTTTTGACAGACACATTTTCGTTTCTCTCGAATAAATACTCAGGAGTGGGAATGCTAGGTTGGTGGTAAAAGTTTGCTTAACTTTATTAGAAACTGCCACGTGTTTCTTAAAATGGTTGTATAACTGCGTTCATGCCAGCGCTGTGTGAGAGGTCTGGCTACTTCACATCCTCACCAACACTTAGATTGTTGGTCTTTTGTTTTAGCTGTTCTGCTGGATGTGTCACAGTATTTCATGCTGGTTTAAATCTCCATTTTCATTTCATAGAAATGTTTAGCATCTTTTCATGTTCTTAGCTGGCCATGTACACACTTTGGTGAAGTATCTATTTGAATCACTTCCTATTTTTAAAGATGACATTTTTTACTTAATATTTCATTGTAAGAATCCTTTATTTATTCTGAATACAAATCCTTTATCTCATATGCTTTGCAAATTTCCTCCCAGTGTGTGATTTGCCTTTTTATTTCAAAGCAGTGCAATTCTTAATTTCAATGAGGTCCACTCATCTGATATTTCATTTTATGATTCATGCTTTTTTGCGTATTATCGAGAAAGCTTTGACTAACTCAAAATCGCAGGTCACAAAGGTTTTCTCCATAAAATTTTTCTAGAAATTGTATAGTTTTAGCTCTTAATTTTATTTCTGTGACCCATGATGATTTATTTATTATATATGGTCTGAGATAAGGGTTAAGCATCATCTTTTTCCATATGGAGGTCCAGTTGTTTCAGCACTCTTTGTTGAAAAGAATTTTCCCCCATTGAATTACCTTGTCACATTTGTTGAAAATCAATTAACCATATAGGTGTGAGACTATTTCTGGATGTCTATTCTGTTCCATTAAACTATATGTCTATCACACTATTTTAATTACTGTAGCTTAATTATAAGCCTTGCTAACAGATTATGTACTGATCATCGTTTTCAAAATAGTCTTGACCACTCTGACCTTTGCATTTCAATAAAATTTAGAGTCAATTTGTCGATTTCTTTAAAAATCCTGCTGAGATTTTGATTGAGATTGAGATTGCATTGGATCCATAGATTAATTTTGGAAAACTTGACATTATAACACTATTTAGTTGTCAGATGCATGAACACTGTACAAGTTTCTCATATTTTGTAGTTTTCAATAGGCAGCTCTTGTACAGATTGTCTTATATTTATCTGTAAATATTTCATATTATGGTGTTGCAAATGCATTATTTTTAATTGAAATATCCAATTGTTGGCTGCTAGTATATAGAAATATTAATAAAATTGATTTTTGTATGTTGAGATCCTATTCTGCCATCTTATTAAAATCACTTAGCACATGTAACTTTTTATAGATTCCTTGGATTTTCTACTTAGATGATTATGTTGTCTGCAAATAAATCCAGTCTTTTTCATTCCTTTTATTAATAAATCTATTCACTCTACTTCTTTTTCTTGCTTTATTGTACCAGTTAAGACCTCCTGTACAATATTAAATAAAAATAATTACAGCAGACATTCGTGTTTGTTTGTGACCCTAAGGATAAAGCAGTCTTTCACCATTATGGTTTTTCATCATGTTGAGGAATTTTCCTTTCCACAGTTGAGAGACATTTAAAGACAGAAGTAAATGGAGCGGTATACTGTACTCATGGATCTGAAGGCTTAGTATTATTTAATTGTCAATTCTCCCCAAATTGAACTATAGATTCAATGCAATTCCAATCAAATTTCCAAGGCATTTTGGTAGATATTGAAAAGCTGTTTCTAAAATGTCTATGGAAATGCAAAGGACCTAGAATTGCGAAAACAACTTTGAAAAAGAACAGAGTTGGAGAAATAATACTATCTGACTTGAAGTTTTATTATAAAGTTATAGATATCAAAAACATTTGATGTTAGAGTCAAGATAGATGAACAATGAAACAAAATAGAGAAACTAGAAATGGACCCTCATATAAATAATTTATTGACTTTCAAAAAAGATGAAAAACTATTTAGTGGAGAATAAACAGTCATTTCAACAAATGGTGCTAGGAAAAAGTTGATATCAATATGCAAAAAATGAATTTTGATTCATATCTTTTGATATTTACAAAACTCAAAGTGAATTATAGACCTAAACAGAACACCTAAAACTATAAAATTTTTAGAAGAAAATGTAGAAGAAAGGCTTTCTTAGATACATTAAAAGGAAAAACCATTTAAAAGTTACTAAATTAGACTTCATCACAACTAAGAATTTCTGCTCTTTGAATAATTTTCTTGAGAGAATGAAGAGACAAGCCACAGACCGGGAGAATATATTTGCAGATCTAGTAAATTACTTGTATCATATAAAGAATGTCAAATATTTCATAATAAGAAAATAAACAAACCAATTTTAAATATGCACAAACTACAATAAGGATAGAACGGAACTCTCAACGTATATGTAACAGAAGTTTTGGAGGAAAAAATAAAGGGAATGAAAGGAGAGCAATATTCCAAAAAATGACAGGTAATTTCTAAGTACTGGAGAAAGACAAGTACCCTTAAGGCATTGACTGCCACACCAGAAAAAAAATATTTTTTCCTTGGGGCCATGGTGTTTTATTACGAGAATAAAATAAAAACTTCAAAAACAAAATAATCCCTTCTAATTTAATGAAAAATTTGTTATTTTTTATTGTTTTCTGTGCGTGAGTTATATGCAATTAAATTGTCAATATTAATTGTAACAATAAGAACGTCAGCAAGTAAGATTTCAAGAACCAACTGCAGGGTTTTGCCCAGGGGGCTACTCATCATGTAACATGTATGCTACAGCATGGCAGCATGAGTTGTTTGCACACCACATGGCTCCCAAGGTAAAGAGACATGTGAGTTACATGTGCTTCACAAGGCCCTGGATTCAAAACTAACATGAGTTAAATACAACTCACATGGCAGTTAATGTGTTAGATTGCAAGGGATGGCAGAGCAGGACCAATGTGCACACAACAATAACATCACCAATCCTATATCAACATATTACAGATACACCTCAGGGCATTAAGAGTAAAGAGAAAATTGTAGCACCTACCAAGGGGGAAAATTTTACATACTGTAGCAATTGCTAGCAAATTCCGCTGTCTTACTTTGTAGCTTTAAATGAAATTAATAGAAAACAAGAATTGATGCCTACTTAAAAGCAACTCTAAACCAATGGGTACCAAAGGGTGGGAGTATAAATACTTCTGATTCCTCACCTTCTGAGCGGGGTAATTCTGAGGCAAAGGCTCTCCAATGTCTTCCAGACCTGTTGAGGGAAATTAAGTCTCATTTGCCCATCGTGGTGACCAGCTTGATCATTTGCACTTTCTTGGGCTTCCTTCCCTTCCCTGTCTTGCTTTCTTACCAGCGTTTCCCGAGATCACCTCCCAGATAAACTATTTATTCCTACATCTTTGTCTTAGAACCTGCTCCAAGAATTTAGACAGCACTAGATTTTTCATCAACAATATTGGATATAAGACAGGGCTAAGTAATATCTTGAAAGTGCTGAAGACAATTTTTTGATTCTAGAATTTTCTATACCCATACATATTGTCATTTAAGGGTGATTTTGGTCTCAGAAGTTCTATAAATTATCGACTGTGTCTGAAAACAACTACTTATCAGAGGACAAACTACATCAGGAAAGAAAATGAATCCAGAAATAGGCAGGAGTATGTGTGAAGAAATAATTACCAAAGAAGTGAGAACCCCTGGTTGTTAGGTCTAAATAAGTATTTATTTTGAAAAGAAAAGAATTTTAACAATAATATGAACAAAAATTCCAGGCGGTTGTCCCGTGGGCATTGGTGGAGGCTAGGGGCAAAGCTGAGAAAAATGAGAATGTGCTATGATTTTTACTTTGCTCTGGAGGAAACATAGTTACTAATTAACTGATTCCAAACTTTAAAAGAAATCAAAACTAGAACTAATTACAGAATTACCTCACATAGGGATTGCTTAGTTAATGATGCTTTGCCATAATAGCTCTTTCAAAAATACACCATTTTCTGGACACAATGTCTTTTATTTTTTTGTATAATGACTTTTTCACCTAAAAACATGCTAAGTAAATATACTCTAAAATGTGGCATTTCAACATTACAGTTTCAAGCAAAGACACTTTTGCTAATTTACTAGACACACTTTCTGGTCAGTGAATATCATACGGAACAAATTTAAACTACCAGTTACACTTCAATGAACCTAAACATTTTATTTGTGAATTTATGCCAAGTGAGAAAGATGCTTTATGCCAACGAGAAGATGCTTCTCCAACTCTTCAGCCTGTTGAGTAGGTATGTTTTTTCCACGTGTTTCAGTGTTCTTTTGGATTTAGCCTTATTCCCCTTAAATAGGTGTTTTTCTGTTCTTTGATTTTATTTATAAGATAAATATAAATCTTCGGTGCAAGATACAACTTGAACTCAAAATGTTCACCAAGAAAGAGGTGCAGGATGGTGAATGAACCTTCCCAAGAGTCACCCCCTGCATCTCTCCTCCACCAATGCCACTCTTGAAAGTTTCGCTTCATCCTTTGGCAAATACGGTAAACATGTATTACCTTATGTATTTGTTGGTTCCTAAATTATTGCTTATCTCTTACATAAAGTTGTGTAATTGTTCAATTTATATATCTTTCTATTTGTGCAAAGTGTTTGGGTCCCTAGGGTTGAAATGGAACACATCTCCTATTAAATAGGATTTTTTCCTATTAAAATTGATAGATGTGGCTTTTCCCATTTTAGCTCTGATGAGTAAGAAGCTTGGAAATTATCACTCCTGTCATTACAATAAAAAGTTGGGCAAACTGAAAATCAAAACTGATTTTGAATCCATCAGAGAACTGAGGTCACAGGGTAAACTGCCACTCCAAAATCTGAGAGACAGGTGCATCCAGAGAGATACAGCACTGGGGATTTGCTTACCTGAGCAGAAGCAAATGGAAGCTATAAGTTGTAGAACCACTTGTTTTTCTAATAATTTTGAAAAATTGCTGTGGCTGAATGCTAACTAGCTTGATTGCGACAAATTCCTGGAGGCTGCAACCAAAGGAGAGTTCCCACATTTTCTTGGTCTTTCCATCCAGAAACCCCACCAGGTTCTCACAGTGAGGATACAGCGAAAATCTGCTGTGGCTCTGATGAGGGGAAGGAAAAGACAGCAAGCATGAGCTTCCCATTTCCTTCTCTGTAGAAAGGCCTATTACTTCCATGGGAGCATCTTAGTGTTGATCGGTAACCAAAATGTTTGTACCCCATAATATTCTGAAATTTAAAAAAAAGAAAATAAAAAATAAATAAAATTTAAAAATAATTAAAAAAGAAAGGCTCATTCTACAAAGCGAAATACTTTGCCATAGAGTAATACATAAACCTTACTGAAAACAAGGAAATGGATTTCCTTCCCTCTGCAGTCTCTTCTAGCTTTGTGCTTTACCTAAGGGAACAAACAAACAAACAATAACAAAAGACACAAAATTAACAAGAAACAGAGCTTCAAGGAAATATACTGGGAACCTGGCAGTCAGGGGAGAGGGGAGAGCTATACTCCTAAGGGAAGGAGAAGAACATTCGTGAGGGCTACTCCTTGAGACAGAGGTCCACCAAGAGACTGAGGCTGCCTTCCTTTCCCATACTCACGACCATGCCAACAAACCTGCAGTATAATAACAGGATTGTTCAACTGAAAATCTGTAAGATACAGACTCACTCTGAGGAGTAGTATGAAGAGAAACTTCAAATCCAACAGAGGGAACAAAAAAGAAATGACACTAGAGGAATTTGGATTCTCAAGTACCTAAAGCTACAACAAACATTAAACACAGCCCAACTCATATCCAGATTAACAAAAATCTTCCCCCTAAAGACACATTTACCTAAGTAGCTACTACTGATACCACATGTTGACTTTCAACCAAAAATTCAGCCATACCAAAAGACAATTAAAAACAGCCTGGAGAAATGAAGTATCAACAGAAACACATTCCAACATGACACAGAGTTGGAATTCATAGATAAGGAATTTAAAATGACTATGAGTAATATGTTAAGGACGCTAGTGAAAAAACAGAAACCATATACACGATCAAATGGGTAATTTAAGCAAAGAGGCGGAAACTTAAAAAAAAATCAAAAGAAAATATTATAAATCAAAAGGACAGTGACAAAAATAAAGAATGTCTTCAACTGACTCAATTAGTACACACAACACAGTCAAGGAAAAAAATCAGTGAGCTTGAGCATAGGTTAATAGTAACTTTCCAAACTCAAAAACAAATAGAAAGAAAAGTCCAGAACATAATATTCAAGAACTGTGGGGAGATACCCATATCTTCAACACCAGAGAGAAGAGAGGATGGTGCAGAAGAAGAAATGCTTGAAGTAATAATGGCTCAGATTTTACAAACATTAATGACAGATACCAAACCACATGGCCCAAAAGCTCAGAGAACACCAAGAAAAATAAATACCAAAAGCACATCTAAGCATAGTATATTCAACTATATTACATGAAAGATAAGGAGAAAATGTGGAAACAAATTATAGAAAAACTTTCCCTATTTAGGAGCAAGGATAAGAACAGAGCAGGCTTCTTCATCAGAATCTATGCATGCAACAAGAGAGTGCACTGAAATATTTAAAGTGTTAAAAAAAGAAAAAACCTGTCAACACAGAATTCTCTATATCCAGAATAACTGTTCTTCAAAACTAAAAGAGATATAGACTTTCTCCGACAAACAAAAATAGGAAATTTGTTGCCAGTAGAACAGCACTACAAAGAAAAATTAAAAGAAGTTCTTCAGGCAGATGAAAAATTACATAGGTCAGAAATTTGGATCTACATAAAGAAAGGAGGAGTATCAGAGGAGGAATAAGTGAAGGTAAAAAGAAAATATTTCATTTTATTACTCAATTCATCTAAGAGAGAACTGTTGTATTAAAGCAATAATAGTAACAATGTATTGGGTCATTATGGCATATGTATAAGTGAAATATATTAGTAAAAGTTTGTAAAGGATGGTTGGAGGAATTGGAAACGCTTTATTGTAAGGTCTTGGTACTACACATGAAGTAGCATAGTGTTATTTGAAAGTGGGCTTAGATTATTTTCAATGCATATATTGTGAACTCTAAGGCAGTCACTAACAACACTTTTAAAGGAAGCATAAATGACCATAAAGAGAGGAGATAAAAGAGAATCATATAAAATGCTCACTTAATGCCAGAGAAGAGAGAGAAACAGGAGATAAAAAGAAGCAACAAATGTAATAATTAGAAAACATTTACAAAGTTGGTAGATTTTAATACGACTATATCGATAACACTTTAAATGTAAATGGTCTAAATACAGCAATTAAAAATAAGAGATTCTCAGATTGGAGAAAGAAACATAATCACATGCTACCCAGAAGAAACTTGCTTTTAACATAAAGATTCTAGCTAAAAGTAAGAGATGGAAAAAGATATAACATCCTAACACTAATCAAAAGAAAACTAGAGTACTACAGCAATTTTAGACAAAGGAGACTTCAAAACAGGAAAAATATCAGCATAAAAAGGGACATTACATAATGATAGAAGGAGGTCAATTCTCCATGAAATCATAACACACATAATCATATATGTACATGACAACAGAACTTCAAAATAAGATGCGGTAATAACTAACAGAACAGAAAGAGAAATAGACAAATCTACTATTATGTTTGGAGACTTCAATACACATCTGTCAGTAATTGACAGATTAAGCAGGCTAAAATCAGTAAAGATATGTGACCTGAACAGCACTGTCAATCAATTTGATTAAACTGGCTTTGTATAGAATACTGCACTAAAGGGCAGCAGAATACACATTCTTCTCAAGTACACATGGAACATTCATGAAGATAGATGATATACTGGGCCATAGAATACACCTTGAATTTTTAAAAAGAATAGAAATCATATGAAGTATACTCTCAGACTGCAACAGAATTAAACTAGAAATCCATAACAAAAAGATAGATGGAAAATGTCCAAGTATTTAGAGATTAAACAACACACTTCTAAATAACAACTGAATCAAAAAAGAAATTTAAAAAATTTAAAAATACTTTAAACTAAATGAAAATATAACATCAAAATTTATGGTATATAGCAAAAGCAGTGCTTAGAGGGAAATTTACAGCATTGTATACATATATTAGAAAAGAAGAAAGATTTAGAGTCAATAATCTCAACATCCATCTAAGAAAACTGGAGGAAGAAGAACAAATTAAACACAAAACAAGCAGAAGGAAAGAAATTTAAAAGTTAAACCAGAAAAGAGATAGAGAAAATAAGTGAAACCAAATAATCTTTTCTTTGAGAAGATTAATAAAAATTGACAAGCTTCTAGACAGGCTAGGCCTGAAACAGAAAAAGAAGACACAGATGACCAATATCAGCAGTGAGAGAAGGGTCATCATTGCCACTCCCGAGGACATTAAAAGAATAACAAAGAAATACAGGAAGCTACCCTATGCCCACAAATTTGATAATTTAGATGAAAAGAACCAATATCAAGTGACATAAAGTATCATAACTCACGCAAGGCAGAAAACAGACCGGTGGTCGCTAGAGGCCTGCAGGCGAGGGAAGAGGAAAATAGAATATGTGAAGCACATGATATTTCATAGGGGGTGAAATTATTCTCTATGATACTGTAGTGATGGATACATTGCACTATGAATTTGCCAAAATTCATAAAGCATTATAGCACAAAAAATGAACATTAGTGTAAGCTTAATATATGTTTATTTTTAAAAATCACTTTGGAGGTTTGGGGATCCAGGATTGAATGCACACTGTGTCAAATGAGTCTAACTGTATTACAAATATATGACATAATCTCACCGAAGGGAGTAGGGGAAAAGAGGTACTGACCCAAGTAACTTTGAAAATGAATGAAGACCGTTTGACTAAAGGCAAGAGAGACTGCCTATAAGCACTGTACTCTGGTTGATAAAGTTATTTCTCACTGGTGTAAAGGTTGATGATTCAAAACATTATGCATGTATGATGAGACTGAACAAATAAGTAAATGGATGGCAGATCTTGGGAGCAGGTTTCACTATTAGAGTTGGAAGTTACAGATAAGCAAGGGGAGAAGGCCTGAATGAATCATGGGATACTGAATTGTAGTTGAAAGTACCAACGTAAAGTTGTGTTTAGCTTAATATAGATACAGATGGATAAATGTCAAAATAATTATAGATATGTACGTACATGCCGGTTAGCATATACACATGTATGTCCAACCTCATTCTGCTGACAGTGCCTAGAAGCAATGACATGCCTCAGCAAAGAGCATACCCGGCACCCAAGTCTTGGTTGCAAATACCATTTTCCAAGAAAAGAAACTAGGGTTCCTGGGAGAAATGGCAGATTATGAGTCTAGGGCAATGAATATACCAGATGATCCTGAACATCTTATGTAATAAAGTATGGAAGTGCTAAAAAACAAAACAAAACAGTGGGGCACACAGGAGCCAACTGAAAGAGTTCCCAATGGCTAGAGCTGGAACATTTTGAGCAACAAAATAAATATCATGCATTGGAATATAACCCAAAATATAAAATAAATATCTATAATCCATATTGATATATTAATAAATAAATGATTGATTAAATAAGTGGGAGTAGACAATTCTGCCACACAGAAGAATTCCAAACAATTTATGTAGTTACTCCCCCCTGAAGAAGATGGAGTATAACTCCCCACTTCTTTTGATGTGGGCTGCCCATAATGACTTCCTCCCAGATGGTATAGCAAAGAAAGTGGGCAGGGGAGTGGAGAGGGGAAGGGCAACTTTATAACGGAGAAACCTGACAAACACTATCTCAACCATGTGATCAAGTCTAACACCATCAGTGATAAGTCATGTTTTTGTGTGTGTGTGTGTGTGTGTGTGTGTGTGTGTGTGTGTGTTTGGAGAATATTTATTTTTGTGGGTTGGTGTGTGTGTGTTTTATTTCAGCGTATTACGGGGGTACGTATGTTTAGGTTACATATATGCCTTTGCCCTGCCCAAGTCAGAGCATGTACACGGAATATGATGGGATAAAAATGGCACTTTATAAACTCTGTGGTCTTCCAAGAACCCATAATTACATTCTCATCACAAGAACAAATATCAAACAATCCAAATTAAGACATCTGTTACCCAATAACTGACCAGTACTCTTCCAAAGTGTCAAGGTCATCATCAAAAATAAGGGATGGCTGAGAAATAGTCACAGTCAGGAGGACTCTAAGGAGCCAGGATAACCAAATGTAATGTTCTATTCCAAATGGATCCTAGAACAGAAATGGGACATTCGGTAGAAACTGAGTAAACCTAAATAAAGTTTGGACGTTAGTTAGCAATAATGAATCAATATGGATTAATTGGTTTTGGCAGATATACCAATTTCAGATGACTCTCTCTCTGTTCTAGCATATGCAACATTTATTAAGGTCTATAAACTCTATTAGCATTAAGCCCTCATTTTTAACCCCACTGTTGTTTAATAAATATAGTAAACTATCAGAGGACAATATGACCTCTTCCTTCTTTCAGATCCCCATATCTTATTTCCTTGTGGTCTATTCCTCACAGCCAGGAACACTGAAGAATATCCCAAACCCATGGCCATTGGTTTTATGACCCAGTTAAGCAGAACTCTAGGATCCCAGACAAATTTCCTTCTGCAGGTCTTTGTGAAAGCTTGAGCACCAGGCTTTGTGATATGGCTCTGATCCTTCCCCGTCTCTATTCCTTGCCCAATGAAGGAGATCCAGTCCCAAAGATGATTTTAGAATCCATTTCAAATATAAGAGAACAGAGAGGGAAAATGACTAAGAAAAATGTCCCTGAGGTTTCTTAAGGGAAAACTCCTTAAAGAGGGGAAGGAAAGCTCATTCCCAAGAGGACATTTTTATCAAATAAAGGAATTATAGATGGTTGGAGTTGAAAAAATCCATGGACAAGATTCCTGGACAAGATATGGAGATCAAGCCCCAGAGAGATTAAATGACTTGCCCGCAATCATAGTGTGTTAGCATCAGAGAGGAAATAATACATCTTTCTAAAATAGCATGCTTCCTACATTTTTAGTCTTACACCTCCTTAGCAAATTTAACCTTTTTCATACAGTTGTTGAGATAACCTACTGATCGTACAAGCTAAATCAACACAAGGAACATATCTCAGAAAATGCCCCCAAACTGCCTCCCTTTTCATTATTGAAAACCACGAGACGAAAGTCTTTAATAACTCACTGCACAAGAGGACCATTACTGTCAGCATATACCACTCAGCCATATATTACAGCTTTTTACTTCTCCACACAAAATTGCTTTGAAATTTACATTTGCTATAAAGGATTCAAGTCCATCACTATTAATTTTCTTCTACAAATTATGTTTAATTATCACCTCTTTGCACCTAGGAAGAAACCCCTCTTGCACGCCTGTCTCCATCTAGCTCGGGAGAAGAGTTTGCCCAGCATGAATCTGGGATGGCGATTTTATATCCCTTCCTCACCTTTCCTCGTCAATCTCACACAGCCTCCTGAGAGACATGGAAATGAAGGGCTGCCTGGCTCCCCATTCCCTACATACGTATGAAATCTGGTCTTGCTAAGCAAAGGGAAAAAAGGTCAACATTTTCCAGCTTTAACCTATAGGCAGTTAGACTAGAAACATTCCATTTTAAGATTCAAAGCAGCTTAGAAAGTCCACCCATAATTGATTCACAGCTCATACTACATTTACTAAAGAAACTTCTTGGAGATCAAACTATTACTATCTGATGCTTTAAGAATCATCTTTATTGTCTCCTGCAGTTTTAAAACCCTGGAAGAAATTAAGTTAAGAGAAAAAGAGAAATCCAAAAATTATACTTTGTTATTTTTAAATCATTTCTATGTTTCTTGACTACATGGTATGACATAAATAGCATGGTCTTTGGAGTCAGATACATCAGTGGTGAAATCATAACTCGACCGAAAATGCATACAGCTTCAGGCAAGTTACTCACCTCTGAGCCCTGGATCTCTCAACTTTAAATGTAAAGCTATTTGAAGTTTAATTGAGACTGGTGTGTATTATGCTTGGCAACTTCAAGGAATTCAAATGTTAATTGTCTTCCCCTTCCAAATTCAATGAGGCAATATTTTTGTCTATAATCTTTTGTTTACAACTGATCAAAATTCAACTCAAACTAGCTAAAGCAAAGAGGCAGTTTATTGATTCACTCAACTATCAAGTCCAGGAGTGTCCTCTGTCTTTAGACGTGGCCAGATTGAAGTTTCCAGACAATATGATCACGGCTCTTCATTCTGTTCATCTCTGCTGGGAGTTGTTCTGAACACAAGCACTGACCAAATGTCTGGCAAACTAGGCAATGTAAGTTACAGATCTTTAGCCTCAGGACATATTTTAGGTACATATGTAACAGCACCACCATCCACTAAATTCACTCAAGCTCCAACATTAGAAGCTATTGTTGATTCCTCTATTTTTCTTCATACTCTACTTCATCCATACCTTATCAAGTCCTCTTATCTCTACCTTCAAAATACATCCTGAAGGACTCATCTTCATCTTTCAGCTTCCTCCCTAGTGCAAGTCAACATTGTTTCTTGCCTGGACTGATGCATCAGTTTTCTATTATCCCTGCTTCCACGCCTACTCATCACACCCCTAATCCCCTCAATAGCCAAGAGGGACCCTTTTGAAAACAAATCAGGTAACATTTTTCCCCAACCTAAGACCCTCCAGTCGCTTGTCATTTTGCTTAAACTGAAATACAGACTCTTGCAGGTGGACGCCAGCTATGAAAGGCTTCTTTGGTTCCTAGAACACATCATGCTCATTCTCACTTCAGAGCTTTTCCCCTCCTGCTCTCTGCCTGGAACTTTCTGCCCCCATCACCACATGGCTGGCTGATTTTGCCTGATAATTAAGGAATCAAGTCAAAGGTCATTTCTTCACTGGACCACTCAAAATAAACTATCTCCTCACCACCACGAGCCCATCTCTCTCTCACGCATCACTCTGCTCTATTTCCTTTATTGACCCTTCCTTCCCCAACATTTCTTTTTTGTTTATGTGTCTTGTTTTCCACTATGTCCTTGGTACCTAGAAAAATAAGAAAGAATATATAAACACTTGCTCAGTAAATAATTATAAAACATATTTTCCCATAAATTTTATAGAATATATGATATTGTCATAGGAAAAGTGACATTCTATTTTCTATCTGGCTACCACATGCATTATGAGATTTATATTATGTGTAAGTACAACATAATTGACATTCATAACCTTATTATTTATGAATTATCATCTACTCGTTAATAGCCTGATTTCCTAACATGGTCCAGGTGGTGACTGGAGTGATATGAACACAATTACATATGCTAGGAGAATGACTCTTTTAATGAGATGCAGCAATACAATATTCATATCTTTTGTATTTTCACAGACTTTGACTAATTGTTTCAGAATTAGCTCCAGCTCATCTACTTCCTTCAATTACTGAAGAGTTCTTTGATCTTGAGCCTTTATTGTCTATTGGTTGAAGTTAACAATCATTGACTCAGGTAGATTTGACATTGATAGGTGTTATGAGAAAAAGAAACTCTATACTCTGTTGAAATAACTCAGTGAAGCTAAACGTTTTGACCCTGGAGCTGTTTATTTCAGGTAACACAGAAAAAAATATCCTCATCATCGTCGTTAAAACATCAAGTTTCATGAGTTTTCAAAAGATTGTGAGACAGGAGGCATTCGTTGATTTTCTGTTGCAGGACATACAAAGTTTTAGCTGACCGTGAATATGACCTTGGTTCATTGAGATATTAGCACTGCTCAATTTAAGCTTTTATGTCACTATGACTAATCTTTGCTGGGTCAGAGTTATTCTGAAAATACATAAGTAGAAATCTTGATGCAGATTGAAACTAATATATTAGTCCATACCTTTGAGTACAATCCTTTAACCAGGTGCTACCCACCTTACCGAGTGAGTACCCCTATTCCATACTTGTCTACAAAGGTATTTTGAAAACTTGATCAAATGCCATAGAAAAATCTAGGTGCAACAGCTACATTCTCTTAATCTTCAAACAATACCAAAAGCAGTAAATGGGATTTGTCTGTCATTATTTTTTCTTAATGACCCCATCTTGGGTCCTAGTGGGAGCTGCTTTTTCTCCTCAGTACTCACAAACCAGCTTGTATTATTCTGCACTGTAACACTGATCAAAAAAAAAAAAAGGTCTCAGACATATAGTTTGTCATGTCTTTCCTTTTTGGAAAAAAAAAATGTTGCTTTTCTCTATTATCATCTTGCATTGTCCCTAATATTAGGGATTTTATTTGGAAGCTATCTAGGGATATAAACCCGGCCACTAAGGAGCTATGCACTCAGAACCACAACTCACTCTCTTACAATCCTGCATCTAGGGTCTCAGTTGCCACACAGTGCCACAGATTTCAGTACAAAAAAAAAAAAAATTAGCTTTGACAGAAAAGACCAATGGAAATGTGTTTATTTTGCACATTATATGCATTATTATGATAAAGAAGAGTCAGAGAAAGAGCTGTAGATAGTCAGAAAAAAAACTGCCTTGTCACTACGTGAAATTTGTAGTATCTTCCTCACTGTGGAGTCTCACCAGATGATTGTTAGTCTGACATGAGCTGAGATCGACATGTCTACCACTCATTGATTGACTGCAGTCTTGGCTTTAATCATATGCTTTTCTAGAGCTTGAGTCATCTGTGTGTGTTTCTTAGAAACATATGACCAGGTTTGGGCAGAGAACAGGAGAAACCCTCGATAGATATTGAATGTGGTTTCCATAAATGGATCAAAAGCAAAATTGATAAATCCTTAATGATTTTTCCACATCATCTCCACCTCTCTCTCCTTAAGCTCTAGACCTTCTTTTTTCCCAAGGGCTAGGTCATCTTGCTTCTTAATGGTCGCCCCAATGTCACATAGAGACACTTCCAAACCTTGTACATAAAATTTGTATATCTGATTTTTTTTGCTAGACTCTTAAAAAGGAACTACTATGAAATATTGTAAAAACATTTTATATATATTGCCACAATGGCACTCCATTCGTTAATCTGAAAACTGAGAGCTTCTGCAGCCATGTAGCTGAATTCTCAAGACTGAGAACTAAGGTCAGTTATGACAGTATAATTTTACCCTTTTTCCAGGAAATGTTGTCCATTAACATAAGACTATAAACTAATAACTTCACTGGTAGCTTTGGAAAATTTCTGAAAACTAATATATATGAATAATTAATTTGTACATCTGTATGAACAAACCCCTTGTCAAAACAATAGGTTGATCGTGAATACAAGTAGTTCACATATCAAACCACTTTTGCTTGCCAAGATTTGCTTAAAGATCCTTTTCTCACTATTTTCTTTGTTATCATCACCTATTTTAAGCTATTACATCACAAGCTTTGGTCATTCCCAGTAAAATCCTCATATTGAAATACTTACTTTAAACCTGTTGAGCCCAGATCTCCAAGCCCTAAAGATTTCTACCCATGACCGGTCTCCTCCAAGACATGATTAAGACTGTTAAATTAGCCCTCTCCATTAGTGCAGTAGGTTGTTTTCGTTGTTGTTGTTATTGTTGTTGTTATTTTGGGGGGGAGGGGTTGGGTTTTTTTGAGATAGGGTCTTGCTCTGTCACCCAGGCTGGAGGTCAGTGGCATGATCATAGCTACTGCAACCTCAAACTCCTGGGCTCAAGTGATCTTCCTGCCTCAGCCTTTCAAGTAGCTAGGATTACAGGCAGGCAGCACCACACTCTACTAATTTATCAGTTTTTTTGTAGAGACAGGGTCTTACTCTTTCTCAGGCTTGTCTCAAACTCCTGGCCTCAAACAATCCTTCCGCCTCAGCTTCTCAAAGTGCTAGGATTACAGGCACGAGCCACCACGCTGGGCCCTGTAGTAGATTTGATAAGTTTAGTTTTGCTTAGGCAACAGTTTATTCTCATGCTCTTTGAGGAAGTTAACACTCAAAGACATTCGGCAAACATGTATCCAGTCACTTTCCCACAACTTACTAGACATTGGGCAGTGATGACTAAAAGCTGACACAGTCCATGTTAGCCTATGAGGGAGAAATGATTTAATGGAATAATTACAATCACTAATACATAAATTCCAATTGTGATTAATATTACAAAGAAAAGTTAGAAGATGTTATGAGAGCAAATGCTCAGATAATGTGCCTCTTTGGGAGAGAATAAGGAGCTACCTTGAGTCATTAATGTTTGATCTGAGATTTCAAAGGTGGGTAAGTCTTAATCGGGTGGCATGGAGGAGACTTAGGGAGGAAGGAGAAGAGGAGGAGAAAGAATGGAGGGGAGAAGAGGTGTAAACATGCAAGAAGGGAAGGAGCGAGGAAAATGGAGGAGGAGGGGGCAGAGGAGGGGAGGGGGAGGTAAAAGGGCTTAAATGAAAAGGAGGAGGGTGAAGTCAGAAGGAGGGAGTAGAGGGGAGTCTGAGGGCTTTCTAAGAATAAGGAACATCTGTGTGACACCAAATGAAAAAATATGTTCCCATCCTGGCACAGAGAGCAAAGGAGAAAGCAATTTGAGATAAGACTAGAGAAATCAGTAGGAGCAACATGACATATAGACCAGAAAAGTTGTACAATTTAACCTTCATCCGTGAGTGTATGGGAGTGTCTGTTTTATCATATAATTGCTAACATTAAGTATTATCATATTTTCATCTTTGCTAATTTGAGATAACACATGGCATCCCATTACCTTAATTTTTAATCCTTTCTTTGCTGGTGAACTTACACAGAAAAGGTAATTTAACATTTTTATTTCCTCTATTATAACTTATCTCGTTTTATCCTTGGGTTCAATTTATCCACTGAGGCTCCGTTTTTTCTTATCTATTTGAACAAGATTTTATATATTAAGTTACATTAACCCTTCAGCATGGCTGTTGCAAATACTCATTCTAGTTTGCTTTTGGCTTTTAATCTTTGTATTGTTTTGTAGATATACAGAATTTTTATGCATTAAATTCATGAATACTTTTGTTAATTTTTTTCCTTTGCTTTTCTACTTAGAGAATCTGTCCTAAGTCAAAGACTTAAATAATCACCTAAATGTTTTGAAGACGTTTATGACTTAGATTTCTACACTGATCTTGAAATATTTGGTATTTATTTTGGAACATCTATTCTGGAACATTTTGGCATCTATTAAGGATTTAAGTATACTGTTTCTGCCTTAATAGCTATACAATTTCTCCACAGCCGCTTTTTAATTAATCTTTTCCATCCTCTCTCCACACGTTTTTGATGCCTCCTTTATCAATTTTGTTTTTTCAAATACTATAGTTTGTTACAAAGCCCCCTATTCTACTTCGTTTGTCCAGTTGTTTATCCCTGGGGCCACATTGATTTAATTATTGGGGCTTTACACTAAGTTTTCATATCTAGATACAGCCTGTGCTAGCTCCCACCTGGTTATTCTTCCAGAAGCACTTTAGAGTCATATTATCAAGTCCTGAAGAAATAAATCCTTTTGAAGTGATAATTTGGAATGTAACAGATTCACCTTTTAATATTAGAATGCCACACCAGACAATGCATATAGCACATATATTATCTGGCCTGCTAATTCAGCCTTCCAGAGCTGTGATTGGAAATATTAAAATCAAAGACCTTCATTTGAGGTTTCATTGCTTTCAGTGAGGATGTCATTTTGTTTCTATTTTCTCATGGATAAAATGGCAGTCCCTGTCCCTCTCATTGAGCAATCGTGAGGATACGATAATGTATCACAAAGCTTTTTGGGAGCTGGGAAGTACCAGTCGAATGCCAGAGGCCAGAATTTGTTCCAAAGTCTACGGCTAGGCTAGGTCTTCCTATGGGTAGCCATGAATGGGCCGCAGTCACATCAGCGCCTCCAGCGTGACCTTCCTTGCTCTCTGTACCTTACCTGGACTCTTCAGCCCACAACCTTGCAATTTTCACGATCAGGTTTTATAATTACTATTACAAAAGCAAAATCTTTTATCCTGAAAGGGTACCACAATTTAATCCTGCTATAAAGCAAAGAATCTTAAAAACGAACAAGACAGAGCAAAACAAAACAGCTCTTCCTTAACTCGAAAGAGCTTGGATTTGAGGATATTGAACTTTCTTCAAGAGCAAAGAGGGGAAAGAAGAAGTTGGTTCCCTATGTGTTCATCCGATGTGGAGAAAGGAAGAGGGGGATGGAAATGGGTCTGCCATGGGGTCAGGAAAATAGCTAAGTGAAAAAAGAAAACGAGAACAGAGGAGTGGACCCTTTAAAATTCAGCTGGCCCCATCACGTGGGGAGGGGGGTCCAGTGAGGAAGAATCCCCTCGTCTTCCATGATGAGATTTCTGTTCCTGCAGCCAGTGCGCTGTTCACCCAGCATCCCAGGGAGGCCTCCGTGAAGCCACAGCTGCCGTCCTCTCCTCTGAGGCTGGCCCCAAGTTGTCACACACCCCAGCAAACCCGAACAAGTTAATTTGTAATCTTAGGGGGAAAATGATGGTCGCGCTGTGTCTATCACTGAGCGCTCTCCCTGCCAGTTTAAACAGCTGATTAGTTAGCGCCACTGGAATCGATCCGCATCAGTTCCACCTGCATGCACCCACCAGGAACCACTTTATTGTAAATCAATCATTCTGAAAACATCTCACAAAGGGGCCAGGCTATACTAACAAGCCGTCAATTCCTGCTGCCTCTTGGCAGCGCCCAGCAAATGAGGAGTGCAACCAACATTTATTCAAAAATTATCTCTTCAGGTTCTTTTGAGCCTGGGCAGGTGATGGAGATGCAGTGATGAATTGCAGCTGCCTAATGCATGCATGTGCATGCGTGTGTCCTGACACTGTCCCCCTGGAAATAGGGCCAAGGCTTGACCAGGCCCTCATTTAAAAAAAAAAAAGTAGGGGGCAGTGTTGGCAAAAGATCTGAATAGACACTTCACTAAAGAAGATTGACAGATGACCACAAAAATGTTCAACATTAGTCATCTTGGAAATGTAAATGAACACCTCAGTGAGGTACCTCCCCCAAAACAAGAATGACTAAAATTAAAAAGACCCACAATACCCAACATCAATGAATATGTAGAGCAAAGTGAAATTTCAAACATCGTTAGTGACAGTGTAAAATGATATGACTACTTTGACCAAAAGACTAGCAATTCCTTATAAACTAAACATACACTTATCCTATCACCAGTAATTCTACTCTTGAGTATAGAGATTCACCCAAGGGAAATGAAAACATATGTCCACACAGAGCCTTGTACACAAATATCATAGTAGCTTTATTCACAGTACCCAAAATCTGGAAAGAGCCCAGATGTTCATCAACAGGTGGCAGATAAACAACCTGTGGTACATCCATACGGGGGGATGCTACTCAGCAGTGAAAAGGAATGAATTATCAGCACATACAACAACATGGATACATCTCAAAATCATTATGCTGAGCCAAGAAACCTTCCACAAACGAGTTTCTGTTCTAAAATTCCATCTATATGACACTCTAGAGTAAACAAAAATAGTCTGTGGTGGGGGAAAAAATGGAATAGTGGTTGCCTTGAGGGAGGTGGGGGAGAGGGATTTATTGGGGTGCAGCGTGCAGGAACTTTCTGCAGCGATGCTCATGTTCTGTATCTTGAGAGGGGTTTGAATCACACAGATTTATGTGTATGTCAAAAATCAGTGAAGATTTCTACATTGTCGCATCTGTATGCAAATTTTGGCTCAAAACTAAAATAGTGAAAGAGAAGTACAAATAAATATTAAAATTAAATTAATAATGTGTGTAGGGAGAACTGTATCAAAGTCTGCAGCTTATTTTGAAATGCATTTTAAAATAAGATGGATTCCTAATTGGATAGAGGGATGGACAGACGGACAGATATGGCATAAGCAGGTATAAGAAAACCTAAGTGGGATGGGGGTGGGATACGGGTGTTCAGTGTAAAATCCTTTCAACCTTTTTGTATGTTGGAAATTTTTCATAACAAAACGTGGCGGGGAAATTTTTCATAATTCAATGGCATGGACGGTTTTTCTTACTCAGCATTAACAGGACACGGGCTTTGTGCTCTAAGTGTCCCAGGGGTCCCTAAATCAATATTTTTCCTTATCCATTGACCAGATAAAGTGACTAAATTTGGGGTCTCCAGAAGACAAACTTGCCAGATAACACTAGCACACACTCTTCAGTGAAAAGATATGCACAGGATATTATAATTGGTTTCCAAGAGCCATCAACAAAACACAGTCAACTCTTTTTAGTTCAAGAGATAGGACAAAGGCATTTTGGTCTTGAGATATTTCGCCCCTTTCTTTGTGGCTTCTATCTGATTCTCAGTGTGTGGGCAGGAAAACTGTGCTCCCTTTCCAGGTAATGGAGAGCTCTGTTGTTCTCCTTTGGTTAGAAGGCATGATGGCAACAACCTGATTTTGCCAAGTGTGGTCCAGACAGCCCCTTGCAAGAGAGCTGCTAAGGTCGTTTGCTGACAGATGATTGCATTGTCAGCATGGTATGGTTGTGGGTAATTGTGTGATGATGACTCCCTTGTAAACCTTGCATCAGAAGGCAAAACTCCGGGAATAGTTTGAGCAGTGGGGAGGAATAAAACTGAATGGCAGGCAAGAGCAGCTGAACGCCTTTGGCCCATCAACTTCAGTGGGGGTTCGTGGAGGCACAGAGGGGAGAACCAGCTTAAAGCCACTTGGGAGACAGTTACAGCAATGAAACATCGCAAGGTAATGATGGTTACAACATAACATGGTTAGAAGAAACCCTGGAATTATTGGGACTTGGCAACTGAGGAGGAACAGGATTTAAGGAGGCAGTAGGTGTGTTGAAACTATTGGTACTGGTGTAGGAGTTAACACCCAGCTGCTAAATGTGCATTTGCCCAAGTTCAAGTCCCAGCTGGTCACTTACTAACTCTGTGACCATGAGCAAATTACTCTAACTCTCTAGGCCTCTGTTTTACCTTGTCTATAAAATGATTTCAATAATTATAGCCCTTGTATGGGTGCTGTGAGGATTGGTTGAGCCAAGTAAAATGCTGAAAATAATGCTGGGCATGGGATCAGCATCATGGAAATGTTCATTATGACTTTAGGCAAACTACCCTTGCTCTGCTCTCCAGTTGCAGTAATACGATGGCAGGCTCCAAATAGGACTCCCTGTGGCTTGGCTACGATCTACCCATCATTCAAGTTGGATATTCTCATTCTGGGTATGGGCTATAACTCATCACAGTAAGCAGGATAGATGCAAGATGTGAGCAAGCCTGTTTTAAGCTGAGCAAGTACTTGTCGAAGAGTCTTTCAAAGAATGAAGGCACAGGGTCGCTACATTTCTGGGTGGTTATCTAACATCTCGAGGCTTTAGTTTCTTCTTTTTAGAACAGGAATAATAATGTCAGTTTTTCAGGGTTATTATAAGGGTGAAAATAACATTGTAAAACGCTGGTCACCACACCTGGCACATAGTAGTTAATAAATGGCATATGCTATCATATATATGTTTGCGTTTATGTTTGTATACATATATACATGTATAGTACACTCATATACACATACATATAGTTGTAGTAACAATGATCACATGTACAGTTATAGTAATAACAGTTATAATTCCAAAAATGACAACCAGATGAATGAGGGTTGCAAGTGAATATTTATTTAGACATACGGGTTTTCTTCAAACCTAGGCAACTTAGAAAGCAAGGATTCAGCAAATGACCCATTCACCTGTGTTTCCTATATGATTCTGCAGTCATGCACTGCGTATCCACATTTTGGTCAATGACAGACACCATATGGAGTGGTGGTCCCATGGGATTATAATGGAGCTGAAAATTCCTATTGCCTATTGATGTCACAGTCATTATAATGTCATAGGGCAACACATTACTCACTTGTTGGTGGTGATGCTGGTATAAACAAACCTACTGTGCTGCCAGTCTTATCAAGCGTAGCATACACAATTATATATAGTACATAATACTTGTTAATGATAATAGACAACTATATTACTGTTTATGTATTCACTATACTATACTTTATATCATTGCTTTAGAGCGTACTTCTACTTGTTAAAAAACAAAAGTTAACTCTAAAACAGCTTCAGGTAGGTCCTTCAGGAGGTATTCCAGAAGAAGGCATCGCTACCATAGGAGATGACAGTTCTATGCCTATTATTGCCCCTGATGACCTTCCAGCAGGACAAGATGTAGAGAAGACAATGATATTGATGATCCTGACCCTGCGTAGGCCTAGGATAATGTGTGTGTTTGTGTCTTAGGTTTTAATAAATAAATTTTAAAAATGAAAAACAAACCAAAAATGTTGTGATTTAGAGAACAATTTCATGCAGTATTCACTTATAATGTAATGATGACATTATCTTTAATTAAAATTGGCATTCCAGGACTGCTCACTAGTTTCAATGCTCATAAAGAATGAGGTCTGATTGTTGTGAATTAGCAAACAAAGTCTGGACGGTATTCATAGCATTCTGAAAAGCTTACTGTGCACGCAGACTTCATCTGCATTAATATTTTTAAAGTCAAAATACAGGAACAATTTGCAGTAGAACTAGATCTGAAGCTAAATCTCTATATAATTAACGACAGCTTCTAAAATTTAGGTTCACAAAAACAATATTATCCATCACATTGAAAAAATACTGTAAGTTTGAATTTTATTTGATTTATAGTTTTGTTCTCTCTTAATTTTCAAATTATTTTGCTTTATAGCTGAGTAATTTTCAAGTTGTTTTTTATAGTCAAGTAAGAACTATATGCATAAAGATTTCATTACCAGTTTATGTTTACACATTTATAGAAAATTTTATTTACCACTTACAGAACCCCAACTATTATTAACATATGTCAGTGACCTGTTTTAATTGCTTTGTAAATTTTTACTCATTTAATTTTCATAACCATATTATGGAAATAAATATTGTTATTTTCCCCATTTTAGAGATGAAGAGACTGAGGCAAAGAGAGGATTAATGATTTGGTCAAAGTCACATAACTAGTAAGTGGCAGATCTGAGATTCAAACCCAGGCAATGTGGCTCCTGAGTCTATACTCTTAAATAACATCAGTAATTCAAACTAACACAGGGAAGGTCTATGAAATGATTTCTTTTGAGTATGTTACTCAAGTTGAGAAACACTGTCATAGTCCATTTGATCCTTGAGCTTAGAGAAGATTCAGTCTAGCATTTTTCTTTTTATCCGGGAGGAGAAATACACCTAAAAGGGAAGAAGTTAGCAGTTTTGGGAATTATTCATTTGTTGCTTTATAATGTTATTCTGGTTATATCAACCATGTTTGATCTTCCTATCTAGATTGCAAAGAGATATGGTGAGTGTCTTTTCTATTCTCCAGGGACCCTAAGATAGCACAGCATACACAGTAAAGACTTACAAAAATTCACTAAGGCTCAAATAGGCTCAAATGAAATTTCAACCAGTTAGGGGCCTAATTTGCTGAGGATGGCTGCGGCACATTTCTTTCCTCCAAAGTATCACCAGAGGTCCTTACTATGAGACAGCCCTCGCCTGCATAGGCCACTGAGTTGACCCTAAATATCTACCCTTCTATTTCCTCAGTTTTTCCCTGGAAAATTCACACTAAGACTGCAAGACCCAGTACAAATATTATCTTTTTCTTGATACTGTCTGTGACCTTGTCAGGCTGACTCCTTGTTAAATTCACTTCTGTGCCTTCACGATATTCAGTACCTGCCTGTATTATAATACTATACCTCTCACACTGTGTATATTTAATTGTATTTCTGTTTCAATGACTGGATCCTTAAGGGGCAGGAACTGTGCCCCATTTAATTTGTCGCCCTAACACCTAATGTTATGGACTGAACTGTGTCTGCCTCGAATTCATATGTTGAAGTCCTAACCCCCGGTACCTTGGCATGTAACCATATTTGGAAATAAGGTCTCTAAAGAGTTGTTAAGTTAACATAAGGCCATTGTTACAAGATGTCCAGGATGTGTGTGCACAGAGAAAAGGCCATGTGAGGAAACAGTGAAAAGGTGGCCATTGACAAGCCAAGGAGAGAAGCTTTAGAAGAAATCAAACCCAAGGACACCTTGACCTTGTACTTTCAGCCTCTAGAACTGTGAGAAGATAAATGTCTGTTGTTTAAGCCACCGAGAAGCCCTTGCAAACTAACACACCTAGTACAAAGCATTCACATGTAGTTGGTGCTAAACTTACAGATAGAGACATATTTGTATGTTTATGTCTGTATTTTTAAATAAAAGGGACTAACTAGGCCACAGAGCAAACCAGTGAAAGACTGTGATTGGAAAAACAGCTCTCTGCTTATCAAGACCTCAATGCTGTTCTCCACCCTAAATTTCTGTGATTCAATCTTCAGTTTATATGACAACCCTCCACAAAGTATAATGTTTGGCTTTGATATCATACACCACATAACCAAATTCTTACACTTTGGGAGAAGATGCCAATTGCTTCGCTTATATTATTAATAGGATTAACTGAAGTAAAGAATAACAGAACAAAAGTAAAGCACGTGTGCATGTGCACATGCATGTTCACGCACACACGTGTGTGTCTCTGCAGACACACAATCATGTGGTTCTTTTGGGGACCCTAATTTCATGTAGACTTTGCACTTCAAGCAGCAACTGTAGAGAGGAGGTGGAGAACTACCTGGTGATCCTACAGGGACAGAAAAAGAGATGGACAAGCATCTGAGGCCCTGGCTGGAGGCTAGGGCTGGGACAACAAAACACCAGGGACTAGACTCGATGCAGACACGGAGAGAAGTGTGCCAAGAGGGACGGTCGGGCGGGCATGGCTCCGCTTGGTGTCTTCCCTCTAAGCGCCCGTGCAGAAGTTCTACACTGCCCTTTCTCAGACTTCAAATGCTTTCGAATTCCTACTCTGCAAACAGTCGAGGCTCCCTGCGTATTTGCTGAATGGACGAATGAATCAAAGGAGCTGATTTAACTGGGAACACGCTTCAATGTTGACCACAGAAAAGGGAGGTGGGTTCCCATACCAGCTCTCAGCAGAGAAAGCAATTCAATTACCGGCACTAATGGACAATAAACTTAGGCTAAAACATGGCAATTTTGTGAGACACTTGGCTGTGGCAACTTCGCCCTTCTTTTCTTGGTCTCTGCTTCCCCTTCCCACCCCCTGTTGACTATTTGTAAGCACCACAGCGTGGTATCTGGGCTTTTCATTTTTTCCTGTATCTCCGTGTCACTGTGTGGGCGATGGGAAGTCTAAGTTGGCTGTTTAGTCATTTGTATTTCTTTTTCTTCCCATACAGTTGAATAACTCATATGGTCTAAAGGCTGAGGAATTTGGCATGTGCAAACACCACATACACAATGAATGGGAACCTTATTTGTTTGGAACTGGGAAATAGAGTTGAAAGAGGTTTACAGCACTGAAAGAAAGGGCCAGAATTTTGTCCTGACTCCCTGGTGGTTGAGTAGGTCAGGGAATAAATGTAACCTTGAGATTTCTGGGTCCTGGCAAACAGGGAAAGGTATTCAGACCAGGGGATTAGCTAGTCTGTTAGTTAACATACGAAAATGCTCTCACAATTTTCCCCAGCAGAAGGTTGCAGAAGGGGTAGGGAAGAGGGATTAGTAGGGAGGAAAAAGAACCATGAGGAAGGATGGATGATGATTTTTGGAAGCAAAGAGAAAGGACGGAGTCAGATGCACAGTGGAACCTGTTTCTTGCATGACCGAGTGTAGGATGGGGCTTTGATCTATATTTAGTCCCCAAAGCTCAGAGCCCGCACAGCAACCTTTGCAGATGCCAGAGAGACTCATGTTGGACACCAGAACAAGGGCAAGAGAGGACGGTGGGAGAGAGGAATGACAGAAGAGAAATGAGGGAGCACAGGAGGGGTGCAGCGGGGGAGGGGGAGCGCTCCCTTCCTCTCCTCTGTGGATATACAGACAAGTCCATCAAGCCCGTGGCAGGCTGCAGTGATGAGAAAGATACATAATATGATAGAGCTTGGTAGCAGGCATGTGTGATTGAACAGACCAATGAAGAGATAACATTTGAAAGCTTTACTGCTTGGAAAGCTGTTAGCAAGCTGGTGTCCCCTTCATCATGTTTAATTTTACTTTTACTACCCTTCATTTGCTTTGACGGGTTGATGTTGCCATGGTGCGGTTGGAATTCTCATAAAAGTGCTGTTACCCTTTCAAGATGGCCATTTTTTTCTAGGGTTTATACCACATTTTATAGTTATGTCAGAAGGTTTACTTGGTTTATGAATTCTCCAAGCTCTAAGATTGCTCTCAGAAAACTCCAGGTTGCCTTCAGTTCCTGCCATTTAATTTGCGATCTTTTAACAGCAGTGGCATCATTGGGTGATGTCCCGACATAATTAGAAATGCATTTTTTGGTTCATGCAAGTAAACAAAGGGCACACAGAGAAACCGAGCTCACTTTTCCTAGGTTATAAGCCCTGAGTATTTGTGACTGTCTATATGTTTCTGAATATTGTGCTTTATGCATATGATAGTAATAAATAAAATAATTATGACCAACTATGAAATCTAATGATTAATATGTAACCATGTAATGTGACGACTTCTTTATTTGCTCTCTGAGAGTTCAAGGCTGGAAAACAGTCTTTATTAAATCCCTACTGAGAATGTCCAGACTACAGGTTATGAATAAGCGTTTAGGTAAGTCTTTAACTTCATCAGTTATTGTTATCGATTCACTCGGCCAAGAAATTTAATTAATCACCATATCTATGTCTAAGAATTTTTAAGAAACTAGAGGATCTCAAGACACTATATAACTCCCTATCTGAGAGGTAACTTACCCCTACTGAGACAGCCAAAGCAAAATATAATTGCAAGATAATGTGGTGAGATCTGTTATATCATACAATTTCAATGAATCAGAATGTACTTTTGCATTAAGATTTGAGGTGAGACATCAGAAGTGTATTCCAAAGTCTGTCTTTTCAGGTTAATGTGGTTAATAAACATTCGGTCCATTTCTCCACATTGCCTTGCAGTATCTTTAGAATATGGAAGCCATTTGGGGGAGTGGAGAGCTACCCGTCTCCAGCTGGCAGCCGGTGAGTGTTGGAGGCCCTCAGTCCAGTGCCCCTAAGGCATTATAGTCTGAAGACAACCATTGAGTGAGCTGCGAAGCAAATCCTACTCCAGTTGGAACTTGAGAGCAGGCTTGTGAAAGACAGTCCAAGTCGATAACCCAGCTAAGCCATGCCTAAGTTCCTGACCCAAAGTGAGATAATAATTCCGTATTTTCTTTAAGCTCCTAAGTTTTGTAGTACTTTCTTATGCAGCAGCAGATTGCTAATACAGTCCTTGATGGAGGATAATTTTTTGCCCCGTTGGAAGACTAAGACTTTCTTATCGTGGTTCTATAAGAAGGTAAGTTGGGCTATGGGTTTTAAACACACTCAGGCTAACGGCCCCTGTGCAAAGCAGCAGGAAGTGCATTATATTCAAGGTCAACCAGCTCTAAAGCAGCTGAAGGCCGTGAAACGGGAAATCGGGATATACAACCTTTCCATCGCCCACATGCAGAGCTGACTGCACCACAGCAGAAACTTCTCCTGTGCAAAAGAAAAGTAAGACTCAAATGGCACTAGTAGGAAAGAGAGTTTTTTGAGATATAGCTTGTCCCAACAGTGTCCCCTAATTGCCCATTTTTATTTAGTTTTAGCCAACTGGCAGTTGCACACCATTTTAATTATGTTAGAACTGGAAAAGGAAGAGTATTTAGTTTGAGTTTCTTGTTCCAAGTTCCTTTCTTAATTGCCTTTTCATTCAAGCCGAAGACTTATGGTGGCAGCCACAGCACTGTTGAAAAACAATTCGTTGTATCAGTGACTGGGCCTCATAACAGAGCACCTTAATAAGACCAAGTTCTGTACTTCTTGACTCCCCGAGATGGATTATGTTCATAGTCCATTATTTGAACGAGGGTATCTGACTTATGGCAAATATATCTGAAACAGCATTGTAGAACTGTATTTTATCTTTAAGAAATGTATTTTTATAAAAGTGAGATATTTACTTCTGTTGCAGGAAGGAATTTAAGCAGAAAAATTTCTCTCTAATGTTTGTTGAATCATATGAGAATGATGAGGAGGAACAAGGTGATCCGTCAACCAACTAACTTAAAAAACTCGGTTGTATTTTTATTTCAGGAAGAAAGGCTGAGTTAAAGGTGCCCTATGGTATTGCATGAAATACTTTTCTTCTTTTTCCAAGTCATGCATATCACCCAGGAATTCACAAGGGTAGCATCTCTGTTTTCTATTACTTAAATTTGCACAAGCATGTAATCAATTCTTCCTTTCTTTTCCTTCCTCTTCAGGGCTTATAAAAGAGGTTGAAATTTATAGTCTTCAAGGATGGCAACCCTTGTTTGGAATCACGGAGAGTAAGAATCAGAAGGGACCTCTGAGATTACCTGGTTGGACCCTCTCATTTTACAAGTGAGGGAAGCAAGGCCCTTTAGTGAAAGATCTTATCTGTGATGGATGCTCTTAATGACACCTACAAGTCCCAGGCCAGAAGAGACCAGGCTCGGGATTCACAAAGAGCAAAAAAAATCATTCACATGGGTAAGGAATTTTCACTTCATTTTAGTTTATTTTTTTCTTCTTATTTGAAGGAAGTTAGATAAAGGGTAGAAAACCAAAGTTACACAGACTATGGTGGCAGAACCCTGGATCCTCAGCCTGGCTCACTCACTCTCTTGACTCTGTGATTTTGGAAAAGCTACTTAATCTCTTAATTTGCACATCTGTAAGCATGAAAAAAATAATAATATTAGGGCCAACCTCTTGGGTTGTGATGAGGATGACAGGAGAGACTGAATGTGAAGCTCTCAGCACAGGGCCTGACTCCGAGCAAGTGCTCATCAAATGTTTCTGATCATTATTAGTATTAGCTCCTACTAATGTGACACCTTCCTGACTCTGCTGACCATTGCCAATAGCAAATCATTGCACCTTTTGGGCCTCAGATCAGTCATATGCAAAGTGAAGAATTTTCGGGGTCAGGACACTCTTGACCTTGGGTCCTTACTCTCCTGGGACCCAGGTTTGGCAGCTATCTCCTTGGCCTCACGTGGCCTCCTCCACCAGCTCCTCTCCTGGCTGTGTCTGCACCGCCAGCCTGGAAGTGTCTTGAGAGCAGGGCTCCCAAGTGACCCTTTGCTTCTCCCTAGGACCTAATACAGTGTCTCTGACTAATAGGTTCCCATATGAAATCAACATTTTCCGATTGAATTTCTATTACTCCTAGAGACCAGAAAAGCTTGATGGGTTCATGGAGAAGTAGGAAAGAAGATCCTAGCTCAATAACAGCTGAGGATAATGTACCATAAAACTCTCCAGAGAGTGCGTGACAACTGCCAACAGCTCAGGGGATAGCCAGCTATCCATGCCCGTGGGAGGAATGCAAAACAAGAATGGGACAAAGACATCAATTTAAGAGTTGGAGTTGAATAAGGAGATCAATTTTAATGGAAGGAGAGTCTACAGTGGGAGCTTTGGCTAGGTCTACCGGTGGACAGGGATTCACAAATATTTATGAGCTATTTTTAGTCACTTATCCCTGAGACAAAAAGAAGAAATGGAGGCTCAGTTGATTTTTAGAAAGTACTTGAATTGCAATTGTAAGGATGCCACTCTCTAGTTGCCAAGCCGGGCATGCTCTGGGAGTGGCACTTGTGTTATTTTTCACCCTCTTTTTTGCCTTCCACACAGCTTCCGTGACAGGCAACGGCTTTGGAGAAAACAAAGTGCAGTGCTTTGCTCACTCAAATGGACTGTCCCCTGTTGTCAGGGCTTAACTTTTAAATCATTCTGGCCGCTCAAATGTGGAACCCAGCACAGAACCTTTGTCACAGAAAGGTCACGTATAGTTATTAACACAGAGTGACAACTCTACTTCAGAAAACAATTACCCTCTTCCATCATCCCCGCCACCTTCACAGGAGGCTTTGCTGACAACCTCTTCATTTCTATTCAATGTCAGCAAGATATTTTAACAGCACCTTGTCGTCCATCTTGGCTCTCTCCGAAGTGTGGGCTGAGGGACTGCAGTGAAACCGGAGGGCAATCAAGGATAGAAAGAACATTTAATCTCTGGCCAGGTTGATTCAGTGCCATTCCGGCGAGCATTTAACTTCTTTGTGCCTAGCAGGACTGAGGCAGCTCTGAGTCACAACCGTGGTGTTTTAGAGCTAGAAAGAGTTGCACCCACCCTCCAGGAACCCCGAAGAATCCTAGGATTCTTTGACCCTGTGGCCAGCATTGTGCTCTCTACGGAGTCCATCCTCTGTCACTTGATCTGCCTGAGGCCTCTGTCACTAGAGGCAGCTCTTGGTTTCTGGGGACCTCAGACCAGGTCAACTCATGTGCTGCTGTGACTTCTTAATACTTTACATGATGGCACTGCTCTACATTCTCCACCATCAGGAGGTGTAATTGTACCTGTTCCGAATGAATAAATGAATGCCTTTCTCTGGCACTGTAGGGATGAGTCAAAGTGGGCAAAGCTGAGAGGGGATTTTGTTTTGCAAATGATGGGAAAAGTGACAGGTTAACCCTAGCTGAACAATCTGCTTGTAGGATAAAGGCAATAATGCAAAACCTTGCAGCCTTATGGTTGTAAGAGTTCTGTGTCTTGATCCAGCTAAGCGGGAATTTCGAAAGCAGAGTGGCAAATCATATTGATAATCTCCCTTCTAAATGTGTGTCCGAGCATGTGTGTGAGTGTGTATGCACAAATGCATGTGAGCATGCTCATGCTTCCAGATGACATGTGGACTTTTGGTGGTCAGGATTGTTTTGCCTGAATACTCAAGGCAGATAGTTGCCATCAATTACTAATTGCTGGTCTAGGTGCTGGTAGGAGTCAAAGCCCCTATCCTCAAGCAGGGCAGGGCTTATGTATCTTCCTGTTTTCTTACCGCACTGCTATCATGCACTCTTGTGCCATATCCTAGGTAGATTTTACTGGAGAGCTCTTTCCCCAGAATGGCGGTGCCTGTGGAGGGAAGGGAAGCTGCTCTGGAGAACATGTTGACTGAGCGAAGCTGTGACATGTGATGAAATGATGAGCTCCCCAGGGAAATCTCCACGACTCGGCACTGGCTCTGTGATTAGTCTTGTCCTCATTGGGGAATGCACATTGCCTTTTTCTAGCCTCCTGGAAGGAATAATATATGATTTGGATATTGCTCTGCTATTGATATGCTGGCATTTCTGCTTTAACAATTTTTAAAGAAACAAGTAGGAGTGTACAGTGCCAGGTACTTAATAATCCTGGAAGACAGCTGAAGGTGGTTGCATGAATGCATATTACATTTTCCCCTGGTCTTCTGTAGTTCGTTGGACATACCCCACACACCAGCTGAAGGAATGTGCACCCTATCTGTGCTCAGAAAATAATTGCTGAGGACGTAGATTTCCAACAATGGGGTTAGAAATGTTAAAAGTCCTAAAATCCCTCCTCCCCTGATTTCCTTCTAAAGATTAGAACTTTGTTATTTCTCTAGTGTTGTACACAGTGGTTCAGTGCCAGGGATCGTAATTTGACCCGAGTTTTCTCTAGATCTGTACAATAATAAATCTTGCACAAAATGGGCTCACCTCTGAGTTACCCATTTGAGTTTAACACAGACACCACAGACAAAGCAGATAGTTTTTAAACCACATTTTAGTGATGGCTTTGGTCATCACCTCTAATAATGTGCTCTTTCTCTAAATGTGACCATTTCGGGTCACATGACATGAATTAGAGTGTTTTTGTTTTGTTTTTATTTTCCATAATGAGGAGAGGAAGTGTTCAATAAAACAAGCCCCTAAGTTGAAGTAGAACAGAAAAGTTTAGAGTTAGATGCAAAGAAAAATTTTCTTGTTTACAGCATTTTGGATATAATACGATCATTTTTAATCTGACTTCTTTTAAAAAATAACCTAGTTCATGTTTTTAAAATTTAGATTTTATTTCCTGCACACTAATGATTATTTATTTGCCAATTTTAGACAGAAATACTAAGATTTAAAAAACCTTACAAGAAGGCCCACATAAAATAGAAAACATTGACTAATCCGGCAGTGTGATCCACTGGGCACATGGCATAGTCGTTTTACAGGGCTCAGTGTCAGGTGCTATAAGTTGATGTTTCAGGAAGAAAAAAGGTTCTCAAATTCCTAGGGGATAGCCACTCATGGGACAGAGGTGTTTGGGGTAGCATGAATGGGGAAAGAAAGGAGATGCTCACAGTGGATGCGCATGCACGTGGGATGTGAATTTCTAGGAGAAAGAGGCAGGAGGACCTTGAGCTGATGATTTGCATGAAGGCTGGAACTCTGCATAGCAAAGAAGATTAGAAGATATAAAAATATTCTATACACACACACACACAGGCATGGGTTGGATTGTGCACCCTCCCAAATTCATATGTTGAAATCCAAATCTCCAGTACTTCAGAATGTGACTGTATTTGGAAATAGAGGCTTTAATAGGTAGTTAAGTTTAAAGGAGGTCGTTAAGGTGGGCCCAAATCCAACATGGCTAGTTTCTTCATAGAAAAAGAGATGAGGACACAGATGCTCACAAAGGACCATATGAGGACATAGGGAGAAGATGGCTGTCTGCGAGCCATGGAGAGAAGCCTTAGAAGAAACAACCATGCTAATGCCTTGATCTCTGACTTCCAGCTTTCAGAACTGTACGAAAATACATTTCTGTTGTTTAAGCTACCCAGACTGTGGGATTTGTTATGGCAGTCCTAGCAAGCACACACACACATAGACACACACACACACACACACTTTTTAGAATTTTAAACAAAACTGAATCAGAATATAAAGTTTTGCAATTAACTTTTGATGTTTATATTTTTATTATTTTGAAAATTTCACATTTCCAGAAAAGGAGAAAGAATAACATAGCGAGCACTTATATATCTACTATCAAGATTTAACAAATCTTAATTTTGGTATTTTTTGCTTTAAACCTTTTTTAAAGGAATAAAACATTACAGGTATAATTTAAACCCATTTGGAACTCAACCCAAATCCTAGTCCCTCATTCCCTCCTTGGAGATTACACTATCAGGATGTTTTGCATACTGTCTCCTATATATTGTAGAAATTTTAGTGCATATATACGTATTCATAAAATTCATACTATAGTTTTACGTGTTTTAAAATTTCATGTTAATGGCATCCCACTGCATAGATAATTCTCTAACCTGTTTTTTAACTAAGCAATAACATTTACAATTTGCCTATATTGACACATTTGGCTGTAGTTGACTCATTTCATCTGTTTTATAATGTCCCATTGCACGGGTATACCAACTTCATTTTTATTTACCTATTGTCTTACTGATGGACTTCCAGGACATATTTAAGTTTTTTATTATAAACAATGCTTCAGTGACTATTTTTGAACATGTCTCAATGTGTATATATATATTAGTATAAGAGTTTATCTTGTCAGTATGCCAGGTGGAATTGCCAAAATATTTTTCAAAGTCACTGTACTATTTTGACTCCCATTAGCAGGTACATTAGTTAGTTATTTACTTCTTGTCAATATTTTATTTTGTCAAACTTCCAATTCAATGTGAAATACCAATTTTTTATTCACATTTTCTTGATTATTAATAAAGTTGCCTATCTTTTCATGTGTATTGGTCGCTTTGCTTCTTTCTCTTTGAATTGCCAATTATTGCCTCATGTCTTCGGATGGATAGATTTTTCTTTTTCTTTTAGTTTTATTGAGATATAATTGACATATAAAAATTATATATATTCAAAGTATACAACATATTTTGATATACATATATAGTGAAATGATTACCATAATCATGCTAAGTAACATGTCCATCACCTCCCATAGTCACCTTTTTTATGTGTGTGTGCCCAATGGATAAAGAAAATGTGGTGTATATATGTCATGAAATATTATTCAGTCTTAAAAAGGAAGGAAATCCTGCCATGTGTGACGACATGAAACACACCAGACACAGAAGAACAAATACTACACGAGCTCAGTTACCTATGGAATCTAAAAACAGGTGAATACACAGACACAGAGAGTTGAAGGGTGGTTGCCAGAAGGTGGGGTGGGGAGAACATGGAGACGTCGGTCAAAGATCAGAAATGTGTAGTTATAAGATGAATAGGTTCTGGAGACCTAATGTACTGCACAGGGACCATAGTTAATAATAAGTAATGTGTTGAATACTTGAAATTTGCTAAGAGAGTAGATCTTAAGCTTTTTCTTTTTGCTATGTAAGAGTCTTTGTATATTCAGAATTCTAAGACTTCGTCAGTTACATTTGTTGTAATCATCTCCTTCCTATTTGTGGCTGTCTTTTCACTTTTCAATGGAGATTTTGGTTAAACGGAAGACTTTAATGTAGTCAAGCGTATCCATTTTTTCTCTATGATTCATGATTTCTGTATCTTATTCAGGATGCCTTTCCCAACCACAATCCCATAAAGATATTCTTCCATGCTTTTACCTAAACATTTTAAAGTTTTGATTTTCATACTTTCAATCTGAAAAATTACAAAGTGTGAGGTAAGGACCTAATTTCATTTGTTTCCATGGGGCTAACCGGTTACCTCAACCTCACTTACTTAGTAGCGAGTGCTTCTTCCCCCATTGATTCGTACTGGCACACTGGCACATACCAAGTTCCGACATTTCTCTGTGGGTCTGTTGTTGGCCTACTCTGATCTACTGGCTAGTCTCTGTATCTATGCACCAATACCACAATGTCTTAACAACTCTTATTTTTCATAAGACTTACCAACTGATAGACAATTCCCTTTCCTTACTGTATTTTCAAAATTAGCTTTGTTATTTTTAGATATTTTTTAACCTTTCCATATGAGTTTTAGAACTGTCTTATAAAGTTCCATGAAGAATCACTGCTGTGATTTTGCATTTCTAATGAGTTACAGGTTGAGGAAGGAGGTCCACACACAAGCACTGTAAGTACCCAATTTGTTTACACAAAAATACAGAAACTTAGCAGAAGTCATGCGGCTGTCAGCACATCATCCTCGTGCCTACCAGTAACCCAGTGGCTCTGAGAAAGTGCACAGTTGTGGGTGCTGCCAGATCTGAAAAATATTAAATTCTTGCTGCATCACCATTCCTCTATACTGGAGGATGTTATCACATGTCATGTAAACTCGATTCTTCCAGGGGAATCTTTGTGGACACTGGTCTACCTTGGCATTGAAAACAGATTTATAGAAAGTGCTCTTGATCATTTTATTTGTCATCTGCTTTCCACCGTTAATGGAAATTCTTTTCCCTCACACATTTTGATGGAAATTGTATCTAATTTATACATAAGTGTAGAGAAAATGAAAAATTTAGGGATATTGAAACTTCTCATCAATAAATATATCTCTCTACTTACATAAGTATTTTTTATGTTCATCACTAAACTTTATTTCTTATATCTGTAATGTTCTAAAAAGCTTTGCTGTTGTGGAAAATATTTTTTAAATTACATTTTTGAATTGGTTATAGCTAGCACATAGAAATATTACAAATTTGTGTATGCTGATCTTCTGTATAGCAATCTTACTGTTTCTAATACTCTGCAGATTCTCTTGGATTTCTTAGTGTAGAAAATAATATTCCTGCAAAAGAGTTTGCCTCCTTTCTTTCCAGTACATACACTTTTGCATTTTCATCTCTTATTACATTGGTTAGGAACTCCAATAAAATGTTCAATAAAAGCAATGATAGCAGGAATATTCAACTTCCATCTAACTTTAAAGATTTTAAAGGTTTATAAAATTTCACCACTACATATGCTGTTTTTGGTAGGTTTTTGAGAAATAATATTTGATCACTTTAAGGTAGAGTTTCTTCATTTTGCATTTTGATAAGATCATTTGCTTTTGTAAGCTCCACAATGAGTATTACATTTCATTAAATTCCCTTTCTATGTTTATTAACATGATCATATTCCTTTTTCTTTATTCTTTTGGTTTCACAGTTTTTATGGATAGATTTTCTGATATTGAATCATCCTTGTTTGGTTTACTACACATACATATATATGCATTAATCCACATTTTTAATACCTGAGATCTTTATAGATATTAGTTAATACATATATAAAACTATATATTAAATATTTATTTAATCCCTAAATATAATATTTATTTATTACATTCTGTAGTAAAACAGTAGAATGCATAGTTTTGTGTCATAATGAGCTATGTTTGCATAGTTTCCATAAGTAAACAAGCATATAAACCATATATATCTACATATATAGATTTTCTATAGAAACATATATTCATACTACATTTATATAAATATTTTATATGAAATGTATTTAATACAACGCTGACCTACAATTAATAATATTACATATAGGAATTTTGTGTCTATGTTCATAGGTGAAATTAGTCTACAATTTTATTTTCTTCTCTTATCCTTGTCTGAGTATATTATCAGAGTTATACCAACCTAACAGAGTGAGCTAGACAGTGTTTTATCTTTTACTCTCTGAAATAATTTATCATATATGTATTTGTTGAAAGTTAACAAACTTTCCTATAAAATTATTTTTTGCTGTTTGGAGATAAAGGCTTTTGAAATTGATTAATTTTTAATTGTTATTATTTATTCAGGTCTTCAAGTTTTCTTAAGACAAATGTAGCAATCAGTAATTTTCTAGACATTTGTCCATTTCATCCACTATTTTTAATTTTATCATCATAGTTATTTATAGCATTTTAAATGATTTTTTATTTCCAGAGTGTCCATACGTTAGCCTTCTTTTCCATTACTAATGTTGTTCATTTTAATTTCATTTTTCAAATCTATATACCTTAAGGTACAAATCTATTTTATTGATCTTTGTTTCCTAAAAAGGCTTTTCAGTTTATTGACATCCCTTTGGTGTTTTTGATTTGTTTGTTTTATTTTCTGTTTCTGATTTATTTTGCTCTTCATTTCGCTTACTTCAACGTACAGTTGTTTTTTTGTTTTATCTTTTCTTACATAGTTATAGGAAGAACTTTTATTTTCAGTTATGTTTTCATTTATACAAAATAAAATGGACGTAATTTTCTTCTGAGTAACACATTAGTTGCATCTCATAAGCTTTTACAATATTCCCGTTGTAATTCATTTCTAAATATGTCATATTATTTCACTGTAGTTTCTTCTCCAAACCAAGTGTTAAAGGCCTGAGTGCTCATTTCCAAACTTGTGTTTGTTCTCTACTATCTTTTATTGTCTATTTCTAATTTTATTTTACTGTGGTTAGAAAAGTTAGTCTGCATAATATAAATCATCTTAAGTGTGGTGAGTTTTTCTTTCTGTGTTACAAATTCTTTTAGGTCAAACAGAGTTTGAGAGAAGGTAGTTAGGTGAATGAATGTGTTAATGAGTAGTTAAAGCATGGTAATTAATTCCATATTCAAAATATTGATATAAAATGATTTTAGAATTTCATTTCCGTTTTTAAAATGCTAACAACAAATACACTTGATTATAATTTTTTCAGTAATACATAATTTTCAATGAGGAAAGAAGCACTGACAGAAGGCAAGGAACAAGGAAAACATGACAGAAGGAAGAAAGACGGGGGGAGGCAAAACAAGATGGCAGACACAAGTCCAACTACCTCAGGAGTCAAAATAAGCAGACACAAATTAAATGTACTTATTAAAAAAGAGAGACTATTGGTACATGTCAAGATGGTGGACCAGAGACACAAGCTGCCAGATCGTCTCAGAAAGAAGGAAAAGTTTTGCAAGAAAAAGAAAAAACAAACAAACATAGATCAGGTGTAATTCCTAGGGAAATAGGAACCTACGAGAACCTAGGTTCTCGCAGAACCTACAAGAGATTCTGAGGGAAGAAGTTGAGGAGCAGAATGGGAAAGAGCAAAGTGTCAGCAGAGATCA
>CAUYSK010076860.1:0-11571 GCA_963575035.1 Avahi laniger
CACCATGCCTGGCTAGTTTTTTCTATATATTTTTAGTTCTCCATTAATTTCTTTCTATTTTTAGTAGAGACGGGGTCTCGCTCTTGCTCAGGCTGGTTTCGAACTCCTGAGCTCAAACAATCTGCCTGCCTCGGCCTCCCAGAGAGCTAGGATTACAGGCGTGAGCCACTGCGCCTGGCCAAGAGGATATATTTTTAAGTGAAATAAAGTCTAGTATGATATATATGATAGCAAGAGACTGGTTATCCCTGAATGATAGGATCATAGGTGATTTTCCTTCTTTTTGCTCACTCTGATTTTTTAATAATGCATTACTTCTTTTTTAAAAATACTGTAGGTGCTTTTGAAAAAAATAAGAAAATGGGCAGTAATTTTCCGGAAGGGTTTCACTTACAGTAGTTTCTTTTCATCTTTCTGCCCATCAGAGCTGAATGAAGCAAATGGGTTCTCTGACAATCCAAAGCCCCTATTCCTACTAGCTGAAGCTCCAGAATTAAAAGAGCTGAAAGATGGCTTTTCTTGATCTCTGCTGCCCCCCCATGGTGTTGGTTTGGAGAAACTGGATGGCTGAATGACACTGGAATATCTCTGGCTGGTGGTATTCCATCCACGTCTGTTACTACCTAAAATAAACAATAAAACAAAATAAATTTACTAACAAATCCTCTTTTAAATCTCAAAAACCTTCATTACATTTTGCCTTATTATGTTTAGACATTATTTTAAGATTCACAAGCACCACTCTTCCATTCATTTAAAATGACAATCTCTTCATTTTGATTTATATATAGCAGTCAGGTATAATAACAAATCACATAATGGTCTGCTTACATTTTTGTTTAATGAGATTGAGAGGGCTATAAATCCATAGGAAAATAATGATATATTACTAAGTTCAGCTGAGTAAGTTTATCAAATAAACAATTGTTTGATAGTGGAGTGGACAGAGGGTATGCATCCTAAATCATAAGCTCCTTCAGGATAAAAAGCTGTGTATCATTCTTTTCTCCCCCACCTGGCCATATATTGTAGGATAGGCTGGAAAATGGACAATGAATTAAAGAGTTTGCTGAATATAAAAGATTAGATTCTACCCTTTGTACTTAAATAGATGCTTATGTCTATGTGACTTGGTCTTTCCTCTGGGAAAACAACACCTACACACCCATCTTTCACAGGGAGAGTACAGAGGTAACTTACATGTGATTCAAGTGTATTGAGTTCCTCTGTGAGATTTCTAATACTTCATAAATAGCAAAATGAGTCAACAGGATTCTCTCCTGTCTCTATATTGTCTTTTTTTTTTTGAGACTGGGATCTTGCTCTGTCTCCCAGGCTACAGTGCAGTGGTGTCATCACAGCTCATTGCAACCCCAAATTCCTGGGCTCCAGTCATCCTTCTGTCTAAGCCTTCCAAGTAGCTGGGACTACAGATGTGTGGCACCACACACGGCTAATTTTTCTAGCGATGGGGTCTTGATCTTGCTCAGGCTGGTCCAGAACTTCTGGCCTCAAGCAGTCCTCCTGCTTTGGCCTACCAGAGTGCTAGGATTACAGGAGTGAGCCACTGTGCGGGGCCTCTCTATATTGTCTTTAATTTTATCACTTCAACAATCTTATTTACTCATCACTTCCTATTTAGGGCCAAAATAAAGGTAATTTGTTCCTGACTGAATTAGGAGATATTTCATTAAAAACATTAAAAATTGGAATGATGGGACACATGCCCAGTTATGAAAGTTCACCTCCCGATTCTAAACTACTTAATATATCCAAAAAGAAACGGGAGGACCAGATCCCTCTTGTGGGAGTTAACGGTATCTTTTTTCCTAAAGTTCCAAATTCTACCCGGGATGACAAAACTGAAGAAATTCACTTCCATTTGTATGTCGCTTTTGGCTTTCATACTTACTTATAATTCTAGAAGCATTCATTTGTTTCTGGGAGCTATATACCATTTATCTGTCAAGTTATATTTATACTGTATTCATCCATCAATCTACCCATTCAACATTTATTTGCTAATTACATTAAGAGAAAGTCTCCACAGAATGTCAAATATTACACCCTGTTGTTCCTGAAAATACATTTATCAGATCCCGAGCCCTAATTTTTGGTTTGGAATATTTCACTAGACCAATTGCAGATGACCCAAAAGAACTGTCTTCAAGAAGAGGAATCAAACCGGGCGCGGTGGCTCAAGCCTGTAATCCTAGCTCTCTGGGAGGCCGAGGCGGGCGGATTGTTTGAGCTCAGGAGTTTGAAACCAGCCTCAGCAAGAGCGAGACTTCCGTCTCTACTAAAAAAAAAATAGAAAGAAATTAATTGGACAGCTAAAAATATACAGAAAAAATTAGCCAGGCATGGTGGTGCATGCCTGTAGTCCCAGCTACTGGGGAGGCTGAGGCAGTAGGATCGCTTGAGCCCAGGAGTCTGAGGTTGCTGTGAGCTAGGCTGACGCCACGGCACTCACTCTACCCAGGGCAACAGAGTGAGACCCTGTCTCAAAAAAAAAAAAAAAAAAAAAGAAGAGGGATCAGACGTGAAAACCACCATGCAACACAAGGTTAAAGGGTCAGATGAATAGCCCTAAAGGAGGGGCGTGAAGGAGACTGCACCTTGTGATACTCTAAAGCACTAAATTCGAGTGCTAAGAAAGTAACACCTAATTATTCATCTGACCTTCAAAATCCTGTGTTGTGCTATGGTTTCATGTCTGTTCCCTCCTCTCCTTGAAGACAAAAGCTTTAACAATGACATACATCCAGGGAGCCAGTCAACGTGGCCCCACATTCCCTTTCCTCACAGTCTGGAGAGTTCTTAACCCAGGGTCCCACCTTCCCAATTTTACGAGCACGTGCATTTTTCTGCGGTATGGCTCTGCAGCTTTCATTAGATTTTCAAAAGACTTCGCGACTTCCCCAAAATGAAAAGTCCTGATTCTGACGCAAGTTGTCAGCTTCTCTCTCGAAGAAAGAACTTAGTAAATATTATATTCAAGGTGTCAAGTGAAGAAACCAAGTATACATAAGGATAGTAAAGCAAGGAGGCCCTGTGTCGACTCACGAGAATGTTTCCAATCACGGCCATTCACCAACAAGGTAGTTGAGACAGACACTTCCGATTTAAACACTCATTGCTTGGCATGAGCATCCGGGGCCAAACCCTCGTCCTCGCCCGCTCCACGGAAACCGACCACTTGCCTAACCCTCGGCCAGAAACGTCGGGTAAAAATACGACGCGGGCGGTGGGCGGGGCCGGCGAGGCCGCGCCGCGGGCACGTCCGGGTCACCTGACCAGCGCGAAGCGGCGCTGAGCCCAGCACTGGGGCACCCTCCGGCCGGCCTCCTGCCAGGCCTTCCCCGCTTCGCTTGAGGCGGAGGATTGAGGGGAGCGTCACCTGAGGGCTGTTGCTGTGGCTGCTGCCGTCCCCCGCCTGCACCCCTGGCACCGGGATGTTCGTTCCAGCACCGGTCTCCGAAGCGGCACCGGCCTTGAAGGAAGAACTGACAAATGGTCATTGCGACGGCGTCGCCAACGGAGGGGTCTTCAGTCAGCACCAGTCAGCGAGCAGAGGGCCCCGAACAGCCGAGGGCGCCTAACCCGCTACTGTGATGTCATCTTCTCGCGGCCGGAGACCCTTTCCCTCTTCTTCCGCTCCCAGAGCGATGAGAGACGTGGATTTTAGCCAATAGGATTGGACACGAGCGGACTGCCGTGACGCACGGCATGTGTCCGGGGAAGGCGGGCTGCTTGAACGGTTACGCGGAGAAAGGGAACGCGTTTGACCCCGGTGCACGGCCTCGGACTTCAGGGAGGTCCGAAAAATGAGAGGAAAGCAGATTAAACAAACGCAGAGCTCCAGTAAGGACCTGAGAGGAGAATCAGCTCTCGTTTTAGAGGCCGAGGCGTTCTTTTCATTTGTAACTGCTGAGAAAGTGAAAAATCGCCCAGGCATTCATTAGGATGGATAAGAAAGATACAGCCGGCTGCTACGTATAGGAAACAATGTATCTTTTAAGGTTCTTTTTAGGACACACTGCAACAGAAAAGTATAATAACCCCTCTTTGAGTGAGTACTGCATTCTTACACACTGGGAAACGTTCATTAAAGTCCAGCTACACGTTGTTATTTGAAATTATTTAAGAATGAAACATCCCATTCTTGCCTGGAGGATCTAACTCACTTTGACACAGATGCGGCCTCAATTTCTACCCAGGTGCAGGGCTTCAAATAAAGGGTTTCTGAAAACAACGTTCCATATTTTATTAATTTTGCAGTTTCCAGGGAAATAAGACCCTATATTCATTTCTCAATCCAGACCTGATGTTGATAGCTTCACACAGAGGTCTGCTTTGGTTTGGGCCTACCAAAACAATTTCATTTAAATTTCACCTAAACTCCACTCTTCCCCCGAAATACAATATCTAACTTTTATTTCGTATGGTGAGACCTCCCACAGTCCCTCTGGTGCAGTCTCCTTGGTTGCAATGAGTCAATAAATCTGACTTTGTTGGATTATAGATTTGTCCTGGTAGTTTTAGGATGATTGGGTTGGGGTGAGCCATTGATCTTGCTCACGTACTTTGCGTTTTGAGGACAGCAGAATCTACAGGAGCCCTGGGAACTGCTGATGCAAACTAGTTTGTTTTTTTTCAATGTAATTCGTTTTCCTTGAAACAATCAAATTTATGTAAGAGTTACAAATACAGTACAAAGACCTTTATTCCTGAACCATTTGAGACTATGTTGCCGACTTAATGTGCCATCACCCAAATACTTACTGTATATTTCCTACAAACAAGGACATTCTCCTACATAACCACAACACAGTCATCAAAATTAGGACTTTACATGCTCGCTTCGGCAGCACGTATACTAAAATTGGAACGATACAGAGAAGATTAGCATGGCCCCTGCGCAAGGATGACAAGCAAATTCGTGAAGTGTTCCATATTTTTTTTGAAACTCGGATTGGGTGGGGGGCAAGGGCAACATACGTAATCTAAACATCTGTACCCCCGTAATATGCTGAAATAAAAAAAAATTCTAAAAAAAAAAATTAGGACTTTACTATGGATGATGCATCACGACTATCTAATCCTTAGACTCCATTCATGTTTTGCCAAATGTCCCAGTAATGCTGTTTAAAGGACCCAGTTCATAATCATTGTGTCTTAGTCATATTTCATGTGTCTCCTTCAGTCTGGAACATTTCCTCAACCTGTCCTTGATTTTCATGACCTTAACACTTTTGAAAATTACAGGTTAGTTATATTGCGGAAGTTACTCAATGAAGATCTGTTTGATGTTTTCTCATGATTAGACTCAGATTATGCATTTTTGTTAGTATTAGCATGGAAGTGATACTGTGGTTTTCACGTTGCATGTTGTACACAATGTCAGTTTGTCCCATTACCTGTGATGTTCACTTTGATCACTTAAGGTAGTGTCTGCCAACCTGCTCCACCATAAAGTTACTCTTTTCCTTATTAAGAATTTTGTGGGGAGGTACTTTGAAAGTATATAAAAATTCAATTGCTTAGTAAGCTTTTAGTTCATTCATTTATTTATTCCTCTCAGTATGGACTCACGATTTCCAGTTTTATTCCATGGGTTATGATCCATTGCTATCATTTCTTTTAAAGAGACAGGGTCTTGCTCTGTTGCCCAAGTTGGAGTGTGGTGGCCTGATCATAGCTCACTGCAAACTGAACTCCTGGGCTCAAGTGATCCTCCCACCTAAGGATAGCTCAGAATACAGGTGTACATCACCATACCTGGCTTTTTAAATTTTTATTTTTGTAGAGATAGGGTCTCACTATGTTGCCCAGGCTGGTCTTGAACTCCTGGGCTCAAACGATCCTCCCACCTTTGCCTCCCAAAGTGCTAGGATTACAGGTGTGAGCCACTGCACCTGGCCCCTATAATTTATTTGGATGCTCAGGTCATCCCCAGTTTGACCAGTGGGAGCCCCTTTAAGCTCCTTTGTCCATTTGACAAAGGACAAAAAAAGTCCCCATGATTATTTGAGCACTTCTTTACTTTCTGAGCCAAAGAGATGCTCTAGGCTAATTTTTATATTTTCTCTGCTCCAGCCCTGGAATCAGTCATTTCTCCAAGGAGCCCTGGGTCCTTTTGGTGGTACTTAGAAACCAAGATCTGAGCTCTAAGTGTGCTCATTTTTATTGTGATGTCTTTGGTCCCGGGCCCTTTCATGGTCCTTGCTAGGAAATAAATAGACACACACATTTACACCAGTACATATTTTTATATCTACATACATGTATTGAGAACTGAGTTCACACCAATAATCTCTAATTCCAATCCAAGATCACAGGATTCATTTTATTTTCCTCTTATATTTGTAACTCCCTTCTTTGATAGTGAGAAACTAGGGTTCCATTGTTTTTAATATATTTATTTTGTTATCTGCTTGTATTAACCAGTATCTCTTTGTAGCCACTGACTTCTCATACCTGTAAATGCCAGCATTTTTGTTTTGAAATCTGTATGAGGTATGATTAGAACTTAGCTCCAAAAAGGAGGACTTTGCTGGGATCCTAGACCTAAAATAATAGCAGTGGTGGCTGAAGCTTAAGTGACAGTAAGCACAGTGCTTGGTGAAGGTGGAGAGGGGCAAGGTCAGAATCCTGGGTGACATTGTCTAGGTGGTACGCTGTGAGATAATGAGAGCGGACGTGGCAGTGATAATTTTGGTGAGGGGTATAGGTGGAAATCAGGAGAGTGGGATTACAGGAAGGAAACTTCTGTTTTCAAGATGGCAGAGTAAAAATACTTGTTTCCCCTTCCTTTCGAAAATCACCTCAAAAGGGAAAACAAGCAAAAACACCATATTTGATTATCCTAGGAGATATCCATAATCTCAAACCACAATTTATTAACACTGCATATGGAAGAAGAGCAGACAGTAAATTACTTAGACAAGTAGAAGGTGAAATTTCTGTAAGGTGGACACTGGAGTCCCCAGGGAAGGCCAAAAAACCTGAGGAATTAAGAGCCACCAGGTACCACAGAAGGGTGGATTGTTTTGAAATCTGTATGAGGTATGATTAGAATTTAGCTCCAAAAACTCATCAAGTGAGGCAACTATCCTAATCTGATAGGAGGTAAGTTTCTTCCTTGAAAAAAGGGAATGAGAGGCTTCAGATTCCAGGACGATGGGTACAGAGAGAGCTTATGCTTATTGAATGGTGACTTAGAATCCCCTTTGCCTAAGCTCCGGAAATCCTGCAGCTAGGCTTACAGTCCGCCTCTTTCCAATTTGCCCTTCTCCTTCTCCCGAAAGGCAAGAGATTGGAAGATTATTTTCTAGAGAATCAAACATCCCAGAAAAATACCTGTGCATCTCTCATGGATTCCCCCCCCTCCCAAAAAAAACAGCTTGGCCATTTGTTTATCACATAATAAAGTTCACCCTTATGCCCCCAATTTATCAATATTTAATGTTTCATTTTAAATATAAATGCAAAGCCAGGGACCATATATGCGAGGACAGACACCAACAGGAAAGAAGGAATAAAACAAATAGAAGTTAGAGGAAACAAAAGCTTAAAAAATGCTAAAGAAATGAAAATATCCTCAGAGGATAACATGAAACAAGAACACCATATCATATAGAAGAACAATCATAAAAAGAAAATGCTCTTGGAAAACATGGATAGTGGGAACAAACTGGAGGGTTGGAAGAGAAAGTCAGGGGAATCCTTCATAACAGGGACCCCCAATCTATGGTAAGTTGTATAATTATTTCACTATATATTACAATGCAATAATAAAGTGCACAATAAATGTAATGCACTTGAATCATCCTGAAATCATCCCCCATTACCCTGTCTGTGGAAAAATTGTCTTCCATGAAAATGGTCCTTGGTGCCAAACAGGTTGGGGACAGCTGCTTTATAAGACTCAAACTAGATCTTGAACCCCATTTTACATCTTTGTTATGAGAGAGGGCATAAAGTTCTGGAAAGTAAAAAGCTTTCTAGTTAGTAAGAGTAATATTTCAGACAATTTTCTAGCACTTTTTTTAATTTTGATTTTTTCCTGGTTTAAAACATCTTGGGAAGCAGGAAAGTTAGGAAGATGAAAGTGGATTCAAGCTTTTAAAGGTCTTTTGAGGCAACTATAGAGGAAGGAGGATATTTAAAGGAAGGATTTATCAAGTGTTGAATGATACAACCTACAAATGTTCCCAAATTATTTGGATTTAGTGAGAGCTGTTTGGCGCCATGTTGGAGGAAATTGGATTTTCTCAAGTCTTTGGTACATGTTAAGAGTATTAACCTTAAAAAGCAAAATTTCCTCCAAATATCTCCTTTACCCTGGCATATACAGCAAATCCAGAATTTTTCATGGTAATAATATGTAAGACAAAAAGAATATAGGCTCCTTGGTTGAATATTTACTATATGGCTTATTTTGATTTTGTTAGTAATATATCAAAATAATTCGACTCAAAATTTTTCATGAAAATATGTATGTCAAATTTTTGAAAGCTAGCCCACAAAGTCACAATTATAATTACCATTTTTTATAGCAAGTTCTTTTTCAAGATGCTAAAGTCTCATGTTCAAATTGTGACTTTTTGAAAGTATAACGCTGTGTCATTTTTGATGCTGTCATCAAAATAATGTCATTGCAAAGGATATAACATTAACATATCAAATGTCTACTAAAGAGAACTTTACAAGGTAGGATTTTTTTTGGGAAAAAAGTAATAGATAATGTACTTGTCAATATGGTATACTTTTACCCATTATTCTGGAATTGACAATTTTGTACAGTATTTCCAAGGCAGAAAAAGACACTAATTAGGAATTATGATACGAATTGCTACCGGAAAAAAAAACTTTATTATAATTTATATCATATCTGTCCACATACTTTAGTGTGTTCTAGTTAGTTGACACAGCTTAAAAAGACTAGTATGCTTAAAATATCTTAAACAGTGCTATATGTTCTATAGGGGAGATTATCACATTAAATTAATATAACCATATTATGATAAATATCCTGCCCTCAAAAAAACTAAACTAGGTACATGTTTTCAATGAAGTGCAAAGTTCAAAATCCTACATAAAAATGGTCAGAACAGTCAGATCTAGAGAAAGAAAGTAGATTAGTGGTCGCCTAGGGCTACAGCATTTAGGGGGGTTTTCTGGGTTCAAGTGTCCCCCCAAAATTCATGTCTACCCAGAACCTTAGAATGTAATTTCATTTGGAAATAGGGTTTTTGCAGATGTCTTAATAATTAGTTAAGATAAGGTCATGCTGGATTGGGGAGGGAGAAGGCTATGTTGTCCCTATGAGAACACCATGTAAAGATATAGGGACACACAGGGGAAAAGGCCCTGTGGAGACAGGTAGAGAATGAAGTAAAGCAGCTACAACCCAAGGAATACCAGGGATTGCTGACAACCACCAGAAACTGTGGGAGAGGCATGGGTAGTTTCTGCTTTAGAGCCTTCAGAAGGAACCAATCCTGTTGACACTTTGATTCAGGACTTCTGGCCTCCTGAACTGTGAGAGAATAAATTTCTGTTGTTTTAAGCCACCAAATTTGTGGTAATTTGTTACAGCAGCCCTAGGAAACTAATACAGGAAGAAAATAGGGAGACATTGCTAATGAGTACAGGGTTTCTTTTTGGGGTGATGCAAATATTCTGAAATTGTAGTGATGGCACAACTCTGTGGATATACTAAAACCCACTGAATGGTACACTTTAAATAAGTGAATTGTATGGTATGTGAATTATATCCCAATAAAGCTGTTAAGTACATTTAAAAAATCTATGTAAGTATTCCTATTATTGTTTTTTCTAATTCCTTTTTAATTTAAACATTTTTAGGGTTTAAGACTATTATAACCTCCACATAAAGAAAACTGAAAATTAAATGACATTGCTTCACAAATTCTAATAACCATTACCTAACACATTTACAATGAAGAAGGAATAGAACTGAGCAGTCTGTTTCAAGTTAAAAAATATTTAATATCATCAGATAAAAACATCGATGGTGACAGCTTAACATGGCTCATTCCATACATAGTGAAAAGGGTAAAACATTGCTAGGAAAGAAATGAGTAGTTGGGTTTGTAAAAGGTTTATTGACCACATGAAAACAAGGAATAGAAGATGACATCTATTTAACTCATATTATTACAAAACTATTTAGAGACAACTGGGTTAAATATCTCTAATGTGTTCTGTTAAGGGAAAAGAAGTCATGTATCTTTTTAATCCATAAGAAGTTCAAAGTCAACCCTGATAATGTGGTACAACTATCAAGTGCTTTTCTAATGATCTAGAAATGTGCTATAAATAGCTTTATCTTTTCCTAGTTAATCTTACGATTAGATTTTTTTTGTAACAGTGAGGACTGAAGAAGTGGAATCCTTTTTTAACCACTGGGTAAAACAGTGATATAAGTTAATGATGGGTGCTAAGCTTAACATTGCATGTTAAAAAGATGGAACATACTTAATTGGATTGAATATATTTCATGAGGAGTTGGACACATTAAGTCCCAAAATCTGTTTATGAAGTTTTATGAGAGAGTGTGTATGCCTCGACTCACTCTGGCTTGCTTTTAAAATGGACTACATTTGGCACTAAATGAAACAAATGAAGACAAGCAAAACTATGTGAGACTAAGCTGTTCCATCAGAGTTGCCCATCTTGACTTACAATTCATACTATTTCTCAGTTCTTGACTGAACAGAAACAAACAGACCTAACCACATAGCACTTCTGTGATGTATGAAAATAGAATCTAGAGCTAAGATGAGGCTGCTTCACTGATGAGCCAATCTTCCACTCTGCCAAAATCATAGTTACAAATGTGAAATTCATATTTTCACCGAATGCCTATAATTTTTCAAGTTTTCTTGCTAGATATGTTCTTGGTTATATGGCCAGCTAAAATATGGTCTTTGAATTAAGTAAGGAAATCCATATAAATGAAACATTTTACAGGGACCTTACTTCACTTGAAACTTTCTTTACCAAAACACCAAACCAAAACTTTGTAACCAAATTCTTGGAACAAATGTAACCAAACTGTTGGAACAAAGCACTGGTGGCCATATTTTTTTGAGTCTAATGAGTCTTGAAGTCCACTCATTTTTCATGTTTCAAGGGTCTCTTCATTTGCTCCACAAGTATCAACAACACAAATTAAACAACTTGTGACTGGAAAAGCGCGGACTTTGGAGTTGGCGACCCACTTGTCTGTTTCGGTATTATATTCGAGAATGTGTCCTAATCGACCCACACCTTGAAAACCAGCCAAGACATAAACTATAGAGCCAACTGCTGCACACTTCACTGTGACACCCTTCCATGGCATTGGTGACACCATCTTCCATTCATTCAATTTAATATCGTAATATTCCACATTGTCCAGACCACCTTCAAAAGAGTAAAACATGAACAACATGAAAAACTATATGAACAATTCTCTTAGAGTAATAATTTTTTTGTATTTCTCCAATATTTTATTATAAAAGTTTTCAAGCACACAGAAAAGTTGTAAAAATTTTACAA
>CAUYSK010076861.1:0-27033 GCA_963575035.1 Avahi laniger
AAACCAGCCTGAGCAAGAGGGAGACCCTGTCTCTACTAAAAACAGAAAGGAATTAATGGGACAACTAAAAATATATAGAAAAAATCAGCCGGGCATGGTGGCGCATGCCTGTAGTCCCAGCTACTTGGGAGGCTGAGGCAGTAGGATCGCTTGAGCCCAGGAGTCTGAGGTTGCTGTGAGCTAGGCTCACGCCACGGCACTCACTCAGGCCAGGGCAACAAAGTGAGACTCTGTCTCAAAAAAAAAAAAAAAATGCTATGTAAAAATGATAGTACGGGAGGTGATGGATGTGTTAATTTGCTTGATTTAATCACTCCATTTTATATACATCTATTAAAAGATCACACTATACCCCATAAATGTATATAATTAGGATTTGTCTTTCAAAAACAATATTAACAATTTTAAAAATAAATAAGTAAAATTTTTCAAATGCTATGACAAAAATCAGAATGGGGATGGAGTCCAGAAATTTACATTTTTAATCCATTCCCCAGTGGGTCCTATGCACCCTGAGTGTAAGGACTGAGGATTGCCATGACTTAACAGCTGTGTCACCTCAGCCAAGTGACCGAACCTACTGAGCCTCAGTTTCCTTATCTGTAAATGGACACACTATCCTCACATGGTCCTTTCGAGGGTCACATGAGATAAGGAATATAAAGTGTCAGGCATGTGATAGTTGTTCGGTCAGTTCTGGACATTTCCTGAGCACCTCTGGGTCCTGTGCTGGGTCCCAGATGAGCAGAGCCCCAAGGGTTGCAGACAACGTCCCACCATCTGGTGCTAACAGACAGCAGGGGTCTCCCTTCTCCCACTCTCAGGCCTCTGAAAAGCTACCTGGCAGAAAGGAGCACCTGGCCACAGGTGAGAGAGAGGGACCCAGGAGGGTTCCTGCAAGACCAGGAGGAGTTAGAGAAGTGGGTGTCGGGAGCCATCAGAACACCTGAAACAGATCCCGACCAAGCCCTGGCTCAAGGCTTTCCCGAGGTCATTGTGGCTGTGCCCAACCTGGAGGACAACTGGCTGCAGGGCATTCCTGGCCCAGGAATAGCATGTGCAAAAAGGCCCAGAGGCTTCTGGTACATTTGAGGAAGAGAAAGAATGCCGGGTGGTGATGCCAAGAGCAAAGAGAAGCCAGGTCGGCGGCAGTGGTTTAATTCAGAGGCCTCCGGGAATTCTCCTCTAGCAGACAGCTATCTAAGAGCACAAAGCATCTCCCTCCTTATCTACTCAGCCTCCCTCCTTGTGTTTTCTTGAAATGGTCTCTGACCACCTCCCACAGCCTCCCAGGCAGGTCTGGTCAGGTCTGGTCAACACACACATTCCCTTCTTCCCAGCCAGAGCCCAGGGGCTGGGCAGGAGGGCAGTTTAGCCCCGAGGTCTCTTCACACTAAGACTGGACACCTCTGTCCCTGCCGGGGCTCTCCCCGGGCCTCCCACACACACCCAGAACACACTAGTTATCACCTAGTTATTTTAAGCACTTTCAAGACCTCAGGGGAGCACTGATGCAAAATGCCTCTTCTTTGATTTTTCTCTCTTCTTTTACTTTTCCCAAATTGAACACCCATAGCAATGCTTAGAAAAGATGATAGAGTACACCGTGACAAAAATCATGTTAAAAACCTAGACACACAAGTGTTTCACTAATGTCGACACCATTAAGATGACAAAGTCCACCGACTTCAGCACTTACTATAAGAAGACAGCTGAATAAATTTTTTAAGAGCTTTACTTTTTTTTTTAAGAGGCGCATTACTTGAGTAGTTTGGGGTTTGTGAAGTAGTAAACACACTAGGACATTACCTAAACATTTTTGTCAGGCTAACATTTTTGCCTTGGGTACGAGGAGGGTTAGAAAGTTGCCAGATTGCTCATGACCCTTTCACTAAGATATTTTCCTAAGAGCCTGTCACCGTTCAGAGGGGAACGTCCTAGACAAGTACCAGGCCTCCAGCTCTCCGAGCAAATGGCTCCCACCACCTTCTTCCACTCTGGGTGGAACAGATAAGACATGAAATCCAAGTTCTCTTTCTAGAACCGGCTCTCCAAGTGGGTAATCCAGCCCTGCGTGCAATCTTGTCCTTTTGCCTATTTTGCTGTGAAACTATTCTTGAAAGGATTCCAAAGTGGCTTTAGGGAATATTCATATCTCAACTGTTTTTTTTACTTCAACAAAAAGTTAAAGCAGGCTTGACTGGTTCCAGGCGCTGGAATCCAGGGGAGAGGGAGATAAGGCGCCAGGTGCTCCTGCTGGCTTCATTCTGCCTTAGGAGGATGTCACACCCCTCTCCCCTCACTTGGAGCAGGAGGACAGCAGGCAGGGCTTGGGAAGCCTCACCCAGACCCTGCATCCTGCCAGGAAGGTCAGCCCTCTGCTCTCCTGCCTGTGCCCGCCACAGGGAGTAGGCGGACCCGGTGGCCAGCCATCCTGGACAGCAAGAGCCACAGAACCCTCACCCCTGCCAAACTTGCCTCTGCTCCTTTCCAAATCCCCTTAGCAGCTGACACTTTAAGGGTGGGAACAAAGTTCAAGGGTTAAATTAAATTGCTGGTTGTGACAGAGTTCTTTCCAGGCACTTCAATTCAGAGGCGAATCAAGCAAACCTGAGATTAGCATAAAAGGGCCTGATCCTTTCTCAGCGGGACCTGAACTCTGAAGCCCTGACCTCTGTCCCCAAACAGAGCCTTCCTTCCTGAGCTCTCTGCTATGCAAGGAATTCTGTATGCAGGAAAAAAAATCCCCCCTGGATTTGCTGCCTTCTGATCTGACCAAGTCGGAATGCACGGCGTGGAGAAATGCTCCTTCACTGGGCAAGGACAGCCACCCACAGGAAAACAGACCTCAGTAAATAATGTCCTCCGCCTTCCCAAAAAAGCCCGGAGTTTGCCTTCCATGAGTAACTGATGTAAGAAACCCGAGGAGCTTGTGTAGTTGCTGGGCTGCTCCTTCACCAGGAGGCAGCTTGGAACAGGAGGAAGGTGTCATAGGCGTCCCCCTTCTGCCATTCCTCCTGCACCATCCCAGCTAGACCCTCAGTACTTCACTCCTGCCTGCACATCCCCTACCCCCAGACCTACCATTGCCATCCAAAAATCTCCCCAAACCTCTGCTGCTAGCAGGTAATCCTTCAACACTCTTCAAAGGCTATGTCCTTTCAGATCAAATCTAAACCCTCTGCCTATTCTCACATGAGAAGCAATTTGGAGGAAAAAAAGAAAATAAAGAAAATAAATCCTCTGCCTAGATATTGAGACCTTAATCTGTTCCTACCCCAATGCCCCACCATCTTCGCCACTGCTCCCTGATGCGTGGCCTTTGCCAAGTGAGGTCAGTCTCTTCTTCCCTGTTGGATCTGCCATGCTCACTCCATCCCCGGGCCATCCTCAGATTGTCCCCATGCCGTAGGACCTCTCCTTCTTCAAGGCCCAGCTAAAGTCTCATCCTCTTCATGAAGCCTCCACCAACGCCACAGGATACGGTGTTTAACAGAGAAGACTCTGGAGTCAGTCTGGATTCAAATCCTAGCTTTGCCCTTACCAGCTCTCCATGACTTTGGGCAAATTACCTAATCTTTCTGTGCCTCAGATTCCTTCGCTGCAAAATGGAGATATAATTGCACCTACTTCAGAGGGCTGTTATGAGGATTAAATGAATTAAGTCACATAAAGCATTAGTGTCGTGCCTGACACATAGAAAATGTTTGAAAAGAGTTAGTTCCTATTTTAACCTAACCAGATGCTGTCCCTCCCCAATACTCTTTTCCCCTGAATTTCCACCCCTAGCATAGTGGAGACCACACTGCTCAAGTTCATCTTGTACTGCTCACTGCAATTTTACGTGTAACAAAGAGGAACAGGAACATTTTATCTATAATCGTAACATCAATACAATAAGCAATAGCTTATTCATGAACTGAAGTATTCCTCATTCCTAATGTGCAGAGTAAGCAGGAGAACTTGCCCTGCTTTCCCCTGGTAGCATTTAACCCCTAAGAGATCTGGAAGGAAAAAATGGGGTGAACCGTCAGGAACATGAAGACAGGACGATGTCCACGAATGGTCCTGAGACTCACTCTCCCTGTGCGTTTGAACACCAAAAAAATGATATCTTGAAAGACATGGTTTCAGCCCGAGGGGCACCGCCTGGAGGGTAGCCTGATCAGAGGCGAGGACCTCCACCAGCATCTGCTCCTCCTGAAACTGAACGGTACCCAAATTACAGGAGACCCCATAACCCAGAGCCCAAGGGCCACTGCATGGCGATGGCGGTAGGTTTACCAGGAGAACATTGCAGGCTCACGGATCAATCAGTTCATAGTTCAGGACGATACAGGAGTCAGGAGTCACTCCACCTTTTTGGGTTTCAGCTTCTTCAGCTTTAAATTGGAGGGGATTGGTGACCAGAGGATCACTAACAAACCATCCAGTTCTGAAATTCCACCCTGTGCCAACCTGATCTGCACAATGTGTCCTCTGCATAATCAGAGCAAAGAAGGGCATGCACAGGACAGTGTTAGAAAGAAGGAATTGGAAGGCAGAGCCAAATGTAACCCACCGTGACCTGATGTGTTTGGCACGGGGGCCCACCCGACTGATGGCTGCCAAAGCCAAGAACAAGCACACCCAGTCCCAGCTCTGACACTTACGGACACGTTATCCAACTTTGCGAAGCCTCCATTTTCTCAGCCATTGCATAAGACTAAGAATAACGCTTCCTGCTCGCACCTACGGCTTGAAGCGAAAAGCACTTCGCAGAAGTGCTCAGATCATTAGTCCGCTCAGCACGTGCTGACCAGGGGCCCACTGAATGTCAGACGCTGTTCCAAGGCACTGGGGACAAAGTCTTAAACAAAAAAGCCCCCTCCTTCTGGAGTCTACATTTAAAAGGAGAAGACAGATAATAAGAAATAACCAAAATAAAATAAAAGTCTGATTTCCTCAAACACATAGGAGAAGAATGTGAAGAAAAGTCAAACAGGGTAAACGGGATGGAGATGGCTGTGATTTTACACAGACTCCTCAGAAAAGCCCACTCGGAGGAGGCGAGCGTTGAACAGCGACCTCAGGAAGCGTAGTCACTGGCCGTTCTCACTGCCGGTGCTCGGGGCTCGGCACTGACCCAGCACTTTTCCCTGGATCCAAATGGTCATTTCTGCCCAACATATCTCGCAAAATGGAAGGTCAGAGCTGGAAGGAAACAGCAGTTCTCTAGTTTGTTTTACAGAATGAAGAACTAAGACCCACAACAGGAAACAAAGCCCCTGACCTCAGGGAGCTTACATTCTAATGAGGGAGAAGAAAACAAAAAAATTAGGGTTAATATACGTCAGAGAGCAATAAGTAAGTGGAGAATTTGAAAGCAGAGGAAAAAACAAAGGTGGTACCCAAGGTCGGGGAGGGGGGCTTGTCTCCTCATGTAAGGCATCAGAGAAGAAGTCTCTGGTCAGGTGACATTGTAGGGGGACGAGCTTGTTACGGGAAGAACATTCCAGGCATAGTTCACAGCAAATGCAAAAGCCCTGAGGTGGGAACTTGGCTGCCAGATCAAGGAACAGCAAGGAGGCCCTTGTGTCCAAGCTCAGAGGTCAGAAGAGCAGTGAGGGGTGTGGTGTGGAAGCCTCTAGACCACTGTGTGCACTTGAGCTTTGCCTCAGAGTGAGAAGGGGAGCCATGGAAGGTCACGAGTGAGGAATGACATTACTTGACTAATGTTTTAAAAGGGTCGATCTTGTTGCTGTGCTAAGAAGAGACCAGCAGGGTCCCAGGCAGAAACAGGGAGAGCAGTCAGGGAACAATCACCACATTCCAGATGGCAGGTGTGGTGGCTCGGATCAGGGCGGCAGCAGTAGGGATGGGGAGAAGTGACTAGATTCTGGATACAGAAGACCGAGCTGATGCAAATTGCTAATTGGCCGAATATCTGATGTAAATGAGTAAGAGGAGTCCAGGATGATGGCAAAGTTTTCACGCGAACAATTCGCATCTACTGAGGTAAAGTCTGTGAGAGGCGGTGGAGAGAGCTGGGGGGTACAGAGAGGATTTTCCCATCAAGTGTTCAAACCTTTTTCCTGAGTTATAAGTCCAATTTGTGTAAGAAAAGGATCCAGCAATTGGGTATATATCCAGCAATACTCCACTGGGTATATACCCTAAAGAATTGAACACAGGAACTTGAAGAGATGTTTCCACACCTGTGTTCACAGCAGTGTTATTCACAACAGCCAGCAGGTGAAAACAACCCAGATATCCATCTGCGGGCCAATGGGTGAACAAAACGTGGCATACGCATGCAAGGGAATATTATCCAGTCTTGAAAAGAAATGAAATTCTGACACACGCTACAACATACGTGAAGCCTGAAGACGTTCTGCTAAGTGAAGTAAGACGCAAAAGGACATGTGTTGTATGATTCCGTTCAGACGAGGCTCCCAGAGTAGCTGGATTCATATAGTCAGGAAGTAGAATGGGGGTTGCCGGGGGCTGGGGAAAGGGAGTGGGGATTTATTGCAGAATGGTGATAGGGTTTCCATTTGGGGATATAAAAAATGTTCTGGAGATGGCGGTGATGGTTGCACAACAGTGTGAATATACTGAATGCCACTAAACTGTACACCTAAAAATGGTTAAGATGGTAAATTGTATGTTATATCTATTTTATCACCATTTTTTTAAAAATAGATGGAGATCTCAGATTAGTCCACTGGGAAGGGCCCTCTAAGGGTTTGTATTTATAAATATAAACACAAATGAAAAATTACCCTAGAGTTTTCCCACGGTTAGCTGGGGGTGCAGGAATATCAGCGGCCGCTCCACCCAGAGGGCTTCAGAATGGCGAGAGGGAGATCACTGGATGGGGAGGGGCAGATTTGGAACAGAAAATGAAAGAGGAGAGAACTGGAATAAGACAGACAGAAGCAGAGTGAGGCACGGGGTGGGGAACCGAAGGAACAGGGACATTGTGGACCACACAATGGGGAGCTCTGACAACTGCTTTGGTGACTGGGCCAGTATGACGCTAATAAGGAAGCACAAATACATCAGCTAACATTTATTAAGCACTTGCTGTGTGTCAGGCGCAGCCCTAAGTACTGTGCGGGTACCAACTAGCCTAATCCTCACAACCAGCATACAAGGGAGGTGCTGTCAGCGTCCTAATCTCACAGGTGTAGAAACCCAGGTTAGAGTAGCAGAAACAGGGTTCGAACCCGAGCAGTTCAGTTTCAGAGCTGGGCTCTTACTCACTAGGCTACAGGCTCTCAAAGCAGCACGGTGTGACAGCCGGCCTCATGACTCTATGGCTCCACGTCTGTAGCTTCAACTCTCCGGCATCCCACCCCCAAAGCTTCCGTGAACATTTAGGACACGGCGTGGCTGTCTTGATTCAAAAGCTCCGCGCGGCCTTATCTCAAAATCCAGCGCTGTTCTCTGGTTGGGTTTCTTCCTATTTACCAAAATGACTGTGTGTGACAACAGTTGACTGACGTGTCACCGTGGGAAAACCACACTGTGTTCAAATGGGTTGTTAGACACTGTGGGAAACGGCAGAATCCCCTTGAGAAGCTGATTTGGAGAAAGCTGGAAGCTCGTGGCAGGGGCAGGAAGGGTTCGTTTCTGGCATTCCCGAGAAACCATGTTTACACAAGTCTCCAGCTTCAAAGTCCATGGAAGTCAGCACACGCAAGCTGGTTTCTAAGGAAACGTCCAAGATGGAGAGGCGGGGGGAGGAAGAGCTGTCCCTGGCAAGGATAATTGTAATCTCTCTGCTGTACTTTAAGTCAAGGCACGTGAAGATGAAAAGCCGGAGAAGCTCCTCTACGCTCCGCAGACTCTGGCTGAATCCCTGCTACTGGCTGCTAATTCTGCCTCCGTCAGGCCCTGACTCAGCATAAGCAGGTGCTCAACAAACGTTCACTCAATGAACAGACGTTATGCATCCTGTGTACACATCCTATGAGGGAAGGGGTCAAATCCCAAGACACTTACTCAATGTTGAAATAAATTATACAAGAATAAAATGCTGCATCAGGAAGGCGAACACTGTGAGAAGCCAGAACCTGCTCCCCAAAGGACAAGAAAAGAACGTCAAGCAGCACACGTGCTGGGAAGCCAGCCAGGGGCTCTTGCAGTCATCTGTCCAGTTTATGTGGCACGTACACTGTTCTGGGGACCTTCCTGTGCCCTGCTTGGTGTGAAGTCTACTGGAAGCCCCACCATGGGGGCTGCCTGGGCCCCACGGGAGAGTGCAGAGAGGGGCCCTGAGCCCAGACGTGGAGTCTCCAGTGGGCCTGGGATGGTGATTCAAGGCCCAGTGAGACAGGGGTATGAGGTGTGAAAGAGCATCGTGAAGACACAGGAGCATGGACCAGCATCGCAGGTTTGGGGACACGCAAGGACTTTGGTGCCACTGGAGTGAAGGGTGCATATGGCAAGCGCTGGGGGCTGGGCTGGGAGCCGTGTCACAGCGGCCTTGGATGCTAAGCTAAGGAAGCGAACTTTACCCTGAAAGCCACAAGGAGCCACTGAAGAATTTTAAAGGAGTAACATGATCTGATTTTTTATTTTAGACTGACCCCTATTTAAACTCACTCTATCCATGGAGGCAAAGATCTAAGACAGGCAGACAGGAGGCGATTGTAGTAAGTAACGGAAATCAAAGACCCGGAGACGTTAAGGAGGTGGCTGGTGACTGGTGTGGTGGCACCACGTGCCCAGAGACTGCCCTGGGCAGAGTAGAGCATAACAAACAAGAGCAGTTTCGAGAGGAGCCGGCGGAAGCCAGGGGGTGGGGCACTGGAGTGAATGGAAGACGAGGAAGGAGTGACAGAAAGGACGGACAGAAAGACCAGGGGAGCCTCAAAATCTGTTGGCTGTAAAAGAACAGCACCACAGCAAGAGGGGGGCGGGCTTGAGGGAGGCTTTCTTTAAAGGGGAAGGGCTGTGCATAGAGAAGAGGTGAGGGAAGGGAGGGTGCGGACCCTGGAGGGACTGCCCTTGCCTGGGGCTGCGACAGAGCAGGGAGGGTCCTCAGGGGTGGATGGGGGGACGCTGAGCCCCATCTCCCCAGTGTCACGGCAGTCACCCTACTGCAGCTGATGCCGCCATGCAGGAATGCAGGCTTAGTGAACATTGCAAACTTCTGAGAGGCCACACATTCCACATTATCTGTGAAATCTCCTGATTCCTAAATGTTTGCAACTGCCTCCAAAAGCAGTTTAATTTTTGTGCAGACCAAGAACATGGCCGTGGCCCAGACTGAGCCAATGGCCCCCCACTCAGCTCCTTGTGACCCGGGACTTCCGCAGCCCGCAGTCACTCCTTCCCCTCCACTCGTCCTTCACACGGGCGTCTCCCTCTTCGGAGGCCGAGAAAGCGTTTCCTTTATATGATCAAAAAGGCTTTTCCTAAACTCTGGTAGATCTTCAACTGGAAGTAGACTCTAACCCTTTAATTCTCAGTCTCTGGTCTCTGCCCCACCCTGGCCTCTGAGTTTAATAGAGACTGCCTGAAAACGTGGATGGCCCACAGTAGCCCTGCGTACGAGGAAACCCTTGCGAGTCCTTCCGAAGATTAGCAACCCCAGAGCAAGTGCGTTTCCTACAGGCTTCTCAAAAAGCCTAAAGGAGAGAAGGAGGACTTGGGAGGGAGGGGCTGGGCCCTGGGGTCCTGAGCCAGCTCCTTGCAGTCTGACTGCCACAGCCCAGGCAGGGCGTGCTCACCTGCCACGCTCTCTGCTCTCCTGGGCCTTATCTCTGCACAGGGGTATCATTACCGTAATTAAGGCTATCATTCGCTCAGTCCCCACCATCTTCTCTCACCTGCGTTCGGGGTGGAGCCTGGAACTGCCCCGGCTTGGCTGGTGGTGGTTTCCTTCTGTTTACTCTGGGCTTTGCATTCCAGTGCTGACGGCCGTGGTGTGTTCTAACAACAAGCAAAAGATGATTACTGGGTCATTCCTCACATCATCTGACCAATTAACATTTCTCAAATGTCTACTACGGGTAAACAAAACACCACAGACCCCACGTCTACCCCCCGCCCTGCCAATGCATCCCAGCCCAGCCAAGCTGGAAGCTCTGGCTGTTCGACAGACAGCAGGGAATTAAGCAGGGACGTGACCTGCGTTGAACAACATCCCTCTGTGAAAATCCAGTGAAATTCATACAAAGGGGACAATGCTGTCTCGGGTCATCCACTCACCAGACCTAGTCCCTGTCCTCAAGGACGTTGCAATGGCAGAAGGAGAGAGAGAAGGCGAAACTGAACATGGAGGAACAATGGGCTGCTGAGCGAACAGTGCGTAAGACGGGAGGGACCCGAGCACTCATCAGTGACTCTCCACCGAGCATCTTTTCTGTGCCCAGCACTAAGCTGGATGCCTGGGGCAGGGGTTCCACCCAGTAGATTGAATACCACTAGGATGTCCTGACACCGTATGTGGTAGATCTCGAATCCAGGGGTCACCACCAGCTGAGGCGGGGGTCCCACCAGGAAGGAGAGCCCAGTTGGCCACAGGATTCCCTGGCCAATGCCAGGATTCCGTATGGCAGCAACACGGAAACCAGTTCATGGAGAATGTGCTCACTATCAATAGCTTCAACTGATTATTCTTTTCATGTGTTTGCCCAAGTTGAACATCATCTCAAGAAATTACTCTTCTTCAGGAGAAAGTAACTTAGAGGTTGATAGATGGAATGAGGCAGGACCTTCAAGTTTGAATTGGTGAATTTTCTTATTCATGCTTCCTGAGTACATATACACTATCTTCCCTATGCCAAGCTTCCAGGCCAATTGTTGGGGCCACTTAAATTTTTCTTCACCATAAGAAATAAACAAATTCCTCATTAGACTTTCCTAGGGGCTGGGACAATTGATTATTTTTCTTTGCATCCCAAAGCCTAGCACAGTGTCCCAGGCATTCTGGAAATGTTTGTGGTTTGGATAGATGAAAAACGAAGACTGAATGAATGAATGGTGTAATATTCTTTCAACTGCATTTCTTGCATTTCTTTGCATCTCTTTAACAACCAATGGCATGAAAACTTCCAAGGCTCTTAAAAGCTGCACATAGATGAATCCCATCCCGCTGATTCTTCTTTGTCCACAAATTTCAAAAATTCTAATAGATTAATCAGACATGAATTATTTTACAAAAACAATCTTTCCTTTCCCTGAAAGAGTTTAGTTGAGTAATCAAGAATTTGATGACTCTTCCTTTTATTTTAATTTGGTCAGTTTTCAGTCATAAAATGAAACTCAGAATAAGTCCAAATAACCACAGATGAAAGGAATGTTTTCCCCTTTCAGAAACAATGATCAAATAATCATGGCAAACACATTAGCACTTACCATGTGCCAGTTTTAACCTGTCTGTGAACTCCTTACAGCAACTCTGGAGACAGACGCTGTTATTGCCTTGTTTTACACAAGAGGAAACTGAGGTACAGTGAGCTTAAGTAACTTTTCTTAGATCATCCAGCTAGAAAAGTGGCAGAGCTGGGATTTGAAACTTATTCATGAACCCACAGTCTAAACCACTAAACAAATCATTCATGTTTCACAGCATATATTAGAAAACATGAAAAAAAAAAAAAACAGTCCAAGCCAAAGTTGCCAGTATATTCAAGGTAAAAGGTTATCCTGAAGAAAGTATAGCTCTTAGCTAAATATATAGATTACCTTTCCATGTTTTTGTTGGCGTGATTCAAGGTCAAAACTAAAGTGCTTTAGAGGCCAGGCACAGTGGCTCATGCCTGTAATCCTAGCACTCTGGGCGGCCAAGGTGGGAGGATCGCTTGAGCTAAGGAGTTTGAGACCAGCCTGAGCAAGAGCGAGATCCCGTCTCTACTAAAAAAGAGAGGGAAATTAGCTAGGCAACTAAAAATATAAAAAATATATATTAGCCAGGCTTGGTGGCATATGCCTGTAGTCCCAGCTACTCGGGAGGCTGAGGCAGGAGGATCACTTGAGCCCAGGAGTTTGAGGTTGCTGTGAGCTATAATGACACCACAGCACTCTAGCGTAGGCAAGAGAGTGAGACTCTGTTTCAAAAAAATAAATAAAATGCTTTAGAAAGAACAGATTGCTACTAAAACCAGCAAAACAAAGATTCTATAGTAGCTCGAGTAAATAAAGGAGTAGGAGTTTGGTTTGGATTCCAGTCACTTCAGAAAATGAAACAATCAAATCACTAAGCAAATGGTTTTCTGATATAAATACAAAATTAATCTGAAACCATCAAAGCAAGTCACACTGCCTTAAAATCCTAGGCTCCTTCTAGAAAGCAAACCTTAGGAGGAAGCCATTACTAAATCCAGCTATCCTGGGGAGTGATGCCAATTCAATCACTAGAGATTAATATTAGGGCACTCCCATCAAGCAGGAAGAAGGAAAATCTTGTTAGTTACAAAGATCCATGCCTAGAGAAAACTTTCAGGGAGAAAAATCCTTTCACAACCACCATTTGGATGTTATCTTGAATGTGAGGTTGAGAAAAGAGAAGAAAGAACAGATGACATTAAAATGTGGGTAGGGGAGCGATACAGCCATGAAATGAAATGGTGTAAGATTTTAGATGTTCTTAAAGCTTTTCCTTTTAAAATGCACGTCTCCGTGGAAAACATTATACTGGGTGATAGGTGAGTTTGAAAGGATTAAGGCAGGAACCACTCTGTGGCGTAGTTTCTGAGGTACCAAGAAAGACTTGAAGATGGGCCTGATATCATCAAAGCCAAGCAAAGGTCAAAACAAAGAACTTCTGCTAACGTGTTCTGAGCTGATCAAAGGAGAAACCCGAGGCAGATGTACTCGGATTGGATGACTGGTGTCGTCATTCCAGGACGTGGCCACTGTGTGGCAGGACAGGATGTGGCGGAAGGGCAGGCATGGCACCAGAGAACTCCTTGGAGCCACTCCAGAAAACAGAGGATAAGTGGGGGAAAGGGGTGGTCACTCCCCTGCATCCCTCCAAGGCCCCCACTGATACATAACCGTTCCCATCAGAAAGAGTAGAGACTTGATTAGTTGCTCATTCCTTGTAAAATAGTTACTAAGTAACAGAAGGCATAGCATTAAACAGTGTCATTACTACATATGTGATTACATTACTAATGGAATCACTCACAATTTCCTGGCCAAGAAGAACTAAAATTTTTATTCTAATAATGAGATCACAGAAACTGGTAAAAAATAAAAGGGATCAATAAAGCAATATGGGCATAGAGAAAACAGGGCTTTCACACCCAGAAGTGGGTACATTGTACGTGGATTCAGCCTGGGGTGCGGGGAGCACAATTTGGAAGTTAGCTATTAAAATGTTAAATGTGACCAGGCATAGTGGCTCACACCTGTGATCCCAGGACTTCGGGAGGCCAAGGAAGGAGGATCGCTTCAGGCCAGGAGTTCAAGACCAGACTGGCCAACATAGTGAGACCCCTGTCTCCAGGCATGATGATGAGCACCTTTAGTTCAGCCACCTGGGAGGCTGAGGTAGGAGGATCGCTTTAGCCCAGCAATTCAAGGTTACAGTGATTGGGCCACTCACTCCAGTCTGCACAAAAGAGTGAGACAATCTTTAAAAAAGTAAAACATAAATAAAATATAAATAAATAAAATGTTAAATACATGGGCTCCTGTGTTAAATGCACAGGATTTCCATCTCCAGGTATCCAAGTGAAATACTAGTACGTGTGTTCAAAGTGGCACGTGCAGGGATGTTTGTAGACCCTGGAAATGACTTCAAGGTCTATCAATAGAGGAATTGTCAAATATACAACATTTCATCCATGCCGTGCATATTTTACAATAGTGAAAAAGAATGAAGTAGGACTGTATTTACCTACACAGAGCACCTTCAAGACATTGTGAAGAGGTATAAATGCAAACTGCAAAGCAATACAGTCAATATTGTTCATAGGGTTCTTTTTTTAACCCACCAATATGTCCAAATGCTTAGAGCAAAGTCTGCAGGACACATGCCAAGATGATGTCAACCGCTGTCACTGAGGAGGAGCATGCAACTGAGTTTGGAACAAGGACAACTTCCATGGTAGTGTTTGAAATTTTTACAAAAATAAATTGCTAGGTGGTATCATTAAAAATGAAAGCTTTGGAAATGTTAGTTCTAAAAATGTCTACCCATCCAATCGAATATTCATTGGGGTTGAAAGTACTTTACCAGCTGTGATTACTTCCACAAGAAGAGGTTCATTATTCAATAAATATTGACAGACACAGTTCTAGACTCTATGGCTATATTAAAAATCCCTGCCTACATGGAGCTTATATTCCAATAGAGTTTATGGCATCATCTCCTTGGGTGGGGGGGCTCTGGAAGAGAGGTATAGAGGCATGGGGAGATAAAATATGCCTGGAGTCAAAGACATGATACAGATGGGCTCTGGCATCTCTTCTAAGCCAGAGAAAGAGGAAAAGATGAGAAGGGTTTAAGGTTAAAGCGCAGGCCCATAGCATCTGGCCGGGCCCTCACTAAACAGTCCTGTGTCTGCTCCAATCAGCTGCATAAGTTGAGGTATCTGCAGCTGGGCAGCTCCTGGGCCACTCCCCAGGCTCCTGAAGACACTGAAAACCAAGCCGGGAAGGGGAGAGGGGTGTGGCCAAGCTCTAGTGTGGCTTACAAGCTCCAACTCCTGCAGGCTACCAATGGGAGTTCCCCTCCTGAATGGGGCCACTTAGAATGATGATGGTTGAGCGTGAAAAGGTGGGAGGACCTAGAACAGACAGCAAGAGGAAAGTGAGTGAGTGCAAGGAAGCGTGAGTGGAGAGGAAAGGAGCCCATGTAGGAGCCAACTGGGCTCCGCCTGGGCCAAAAGGGGGAGAGAACATCTCCCTTCGTGCATCATCCGGCACCAGACCGAGGCCCTCACTGTGCTGGGAAGCCACATGGGAGAGCCTGCTGGCCCTCAGTGCTCTCCTCTGCTCCTCTGTCCCCCACGCCAGGCCACCAGGCTGCCAGCTCACTTCCTAAGCTGAACAGAATATGAAATAGGGTAGTTTGAAATGCCTCGAGAGAGGCCTTGTGGCTGACTCGAGAGATCACACATAGTCTATGTATACATACGATCTAAGGTGGGAAGGGTGAGCGGATCCTGTATCTTAGCTCAGCCTGCACTCACAGAAGGACGGCAGGGAGAGGGCTTAGGTAAACACAAAGGAATGATTCAATACTGGTGAAACGGCAGACACCCTTGACAAGCCAGTAGGGGAGATATTTCAGGCTAGGGCAGCCTTTCCTAAGGCCTTCAAATCATATCTTACAGGGACTTGGCTGCCCCACCTGAGCGCGGCCCAGCCAGCTTCCCAGCCACGTTCACACGGGTGCTAGGAGGCTGGGGTAATCTGATTGGCCTGGCGATTCATGTTCGCTATGGAAGATCGGCTCTGTTAACCATCAGAGTCAGGTTTGAACCTGTTCTTCCCAAACCTACGTGCCGTCCCTCAGAGAGCCCGATGGTGAGACACACAGGGCGTGGTGTGCAGCTCTGAACTGCCCTGATGATTTATAAAATCCAAATGGGTTTTCTTTTCTTTTTTTTTTGAGAAAGAGTCTCGCTCTGTCACCCCAGCTGGAGTGCAGTGGCGTCATCACAGCTCACTGCAACCTCACACTCCTGGGTTCAAGAGATACTCCTGCCTCAGCCTATAGCTGGGACTACGGGCGTGCACAGCCACCCCTGGCCCAAGTGGGTTTTCAATTGCTGAGCCTAGCTGATCATGCTGGAGATCAGGCTAGGGAGCCACCTGAACGCCATCTTTCCACTTCGAGCTAAGAGGATCAACTAAAAGATTCCTAACTCACCACTTCACATGGTAAATAATCCTTTCATCTCACCTTTGGCTGGGAAGAGCTTGTTCTCTGCCGACAAGGAACCAGAAGAAGCCACCTGTGTCAGCCAAGATTTGAACAAGGCAGCGTTGAGCTGGGAAAGCTGTCAAATCGTTTCTCTCTCTTTTTTTTTCTTTTTGGAGACAGAGTCTCACTCTGTTGCCCGGGCTAGAGTGCCGTGGTGTCAGCCTAGCTCACGGCAACCTCAGACTCCTGGGCTCAAGCGATTCTCCTGCCTCAGCCTCCTGAGTAGCTGGGACTACAGGCATGCGCCACCATGCCCGGCTAATTTTTTCTATATATTTATAGTTGTCCAGCTAATTTCTGTTTTTAGTAGAGACAGGGGTCTCACTCTTACTCAGGCTGGTCTTGAACTCCTGACCTCGAGCCATCCCCCCGCCACCTCGGCCTCCCAGAGTGCTAGGATTACAGGTGTGAGCCACCGCGTCCGGCCAAGTCATTTCTCCCTTGACAACTGGGTGTGGACATTGCTCACACATACTGTATCACATTAACCCCTCCTTCCCCCGCCCCAGAAGATTTTTGGTCTCAATGTCTCAAAATCTGCTTTCTAGAAGGACCTTGTCCAAACCTGGGAAAAATAAACACATTTGCCAAACCCCAGTGTGAATGTGGGTGATTTGGTCACCGGATGCCACAAATACTCTTCCGCGCTCACATGTCAGTACATCAGGGCCAAGTGCTGCCCAGCAAAATACGCAGGGCTTTGTCTCATTCTGCAGTGGTCTGCGCTGGCAACGGGGCCAGTGTCACTGTGTCTGCCAGGCTCAAACAGAACTGTGGGGCAAGCAGGGAGAGCAAGCTGCAATAAAGACAAGGCCAGCCCCCCTTGCTTCAGGTGGAAAACACAACTCTCCACATCCTGGCTGGGCTTTCCGGGTCAAAAAAATTCACTAGGAAGGAAGGGAGGAAGGGTGGGAGAACAAATTAAGGTATTTTGTTTGTTTTCCTCTCTTAATAAAACAAAGCCTGGCCAGGGAACCCACAATCTCATCAGAAAGATACATATTTTTTTAAATTAATAAAAACAAAAATAATAAATGAGGAAGAAAATAACCAAAAGCCACACTTTCCAGACTTAAGCAATGTGTGACGTTTCAGATGCCAGCCACCAGTTTTGGACCAAACTGGTCAGATTTGGGGAACCTCCTCCCCTTCCACACCCCAACTTTCTTCCACTCCCCCTTCTTTCTTGGCCGTCATCTTCCTGCCCGACACAGCAGCCCTCTGCAGCCCCTGTGGCCCCACCTTTCTGGAACTTCAGGTCCTCGCCTCTGAATCTCCAGGCTTTTCCCTTCCCTCCTTTTCCACCCCAGCAAGGCAGTCCTGGGTGCGGGAATGGCGCGGATTTGAGCAGTTTGCCAGCTGACAGGCTGCAGACGCTCCATGCTTTACACAGCTGAACTCAGACTCATCAACAGCTCAAGGAAAGCAGCTAAACTTGAAAACTTCAGCAGTAACTTCTTAGAGAATCAGTTCTGGTGTTTATTTGTGTTTGCTTGTTTTTACTCGAAGTATAGGCTAATGCCTTGGAGACTAAGGGGCTAGATAGTAACAGTCAGAAGGAAAGCTGGAGCACATTTTGCTGAAGGGAAGTGAGTGATGTGATCGGATAGTCTCTGCCATGAGCCTGGCACTGTGCCGGAAATAAAATGGTGGGTGAGCAGCCTGCATGTCCCTCACAGAGCTGACAGTCTGATGGGCGAGGCAGACAGAGAAGCAGTCAGTCACTGATGGTTTAACATGAACAGTGTCGAGAACAAGGAGGTACGGGGCAACAAGACTGCATGAGACAGTTGAGGAAGACGGGTGTGTCAGGGAAGGCTTTCAGGAGGAAAAGCCCCCTAAGCCGAAAGCCAGTGCAAGAGGAAGAAAAGCCTGCCGGAAAGTGGGGGGCTGGAGAGAGCAGAGTGGGGCCGACAAGGCCAGCTTGAGGCTGCAGAGGTTGACAGCGGCCAGAGTCCAAAGTAGGCAGGCCCCAGGGCCGAACACTCTCTGAGCCTCGGCTGGGGCATGGAAAGGCTGAGACATGTCATGCTCAGAGCCACCTCCAAGACCTTTTCTTCCCTGTGAACCTATACAAGGTTCAGGCTGGCTTATCAAAGCACTCCTATCCAACTTTTAAGCCTCCTTATTCAGTGAGAGTTAAGCAAATACTCATAAATACAAAACAACAGCCCAACCCATGTCAGAGGAGAGTAGGTGGGGGACACACCCCGAGTCTCACGTTTTTTCCTATACTTATTCCTGCCACCCACAAGGCCCTATCAAAGGTTCCCCCTGATTACATAACAAGAACATGGCAAGTAAGATTTGGGGTACACACAAGATCCAACTATTTCCCCTTTGGAGATCATAAAACAACGAAAGTGAGCGTTCACTGAACATGCAGGGCAGGCTTTTTACCTGCGGTGCCAGCAAGGTCTGGAATCACATCCCATGGCAAGAACCCGATTAATCCAAGGTGTTTATTTCCTTCTGGTAAATAGTAATGTGTAATTTCCCATTTTTAGGGACAATAATTGCTTCAAACAAAGGGCAGTCACCAAAAACAGTATTTAGAGGGAGTGGTTTTCCTCCATAGGAGGATTGGAGCTCAGTTAAAAAAAATTTTTAAAAAAAGCTTTTGTCTCAAGGCATTAATTTGTCTCTTAGATATGATTCAAGAGATAACTAATTTGGGGCAAAATATGGTGTTTAAATAGAGAAAAAACAAAAAGCCACCACCCCCCCCACCTCCCAGCAAATTTGCTGGTGCTTGTCCCACTCCTCCTTCCTGCAGCTAAATTCCTAGAATTTATTTTCTAGGAATTTAGACAATCCACAACAGCTGCCTCCACTCTCTCACCTGACTTCCCTATCTGCCTGAAGGGCACACTTGAAATTCAAGTTGTGAGCCGAACTTGCAATCTTACAAGTAGAAAATGCCCTGGCATCATTCCCCCTGCCTGTTCACATTCCAGCCCGCCCCACTGCCTGGCCACTGGAGACAGGGGGACAGAGGCCAGGCTGGCAGCTGTGCGCCCTCGAGGAGACCACACACCAGGGTAAAACACACAAACCCAGGCCACGCCACACTGGCTGGAAGGGCCCAAGGTTGTCAAAAGCTTTCCTCTTCACCTGGCTGAGGCTGGGGACCTGCAGCCCGGCATTCAAGGGCTGTGTCAGGCTCCCAGACCAGAAAGCACCCATGCTGTGTGTGAGGCTGTGCTTCCAGGCTCTCCTGTCCCAAATATCCTGGGCTGGCCTACTGATGGACCTGAAATAACCATGAGGGACCTATCCCTCAGGACCCAAAAGCCCTCTTTTTACATGTAAATATTCAAAAGCGTTAACATATATGACGCTGACACGCTCCAGAACAGGAGTTTCTCAGGGTACAAAGCTGTCGTTTGAAGGAAGTCCGGATAAAGGCAAAAGCTGGTGACATGCACTGTTGGGGATTTGGGGACCCAGCAGGGTAAGGGGTGAGCTCCCACGGCCACGCCCTGGGAGGTGTGAACCTGGCCCCAGCAGCTTTCCAACGCCCCCCACCCCGGTCCTCTTTCCCGCCTGCTCGCCCCCCACCCCGTTTCCTCCCCTCTGTGCCCACCGCAGAGCGCGCAGGGCAGGAGGCTCACATCAACCCGAGGGGATGAAAATCTGCCTGGCAACGGATCCCGGGACCCGGAATCGGCCAGGCGATTGGCAGTTCGGCCGAAGGGGGCGTGGCGGCAGATGCTCCCTAGAGACCAGGCTCTCTCACTCCTGCGCACTGAAGACCCCAGGACTGCAGAATGGGGGGCTTAAGGGTGAAGCGGGTGAACTTGCCTCGATGTTGCAAGCGCGCTGCTTTACTTAGATTGTAAATGTATTTGGGTCACCAGGAGGGACTTATGGAGACGGGAAGCGGAGCTAAAGTCCCACCAAGGCCACCCTTGGGCGCTGTCCCTACTTCCTGTGAGTCCTCTCTGTCCTTTTTCTTCCCTTCCCTCTCCACGCCCTTTTACCATCCCTGCGGCACATTGCAACCCCCGCCCTTCCCTCTCCCCGGACCTACGGCTTTTCTTCTCCCCCCCGCCGCTGCCCCTCCCGGGGTGGGGGGGGCCCTTGGCCACACCGCATCCGCCTCTGCGTTACCCGGGCTCTTTCTCGTGCGTTTCCCCTTATATTTCTACTTGCTTCCTTCTTCCCTGCTCCCCCATAATCTCCGGAATGAAGAGCAAGTGGTCCTAGCTTAAGCCCCTTGGGCGGGGCTGGGGGAGGGGGCGGCTGCTCCATCCCTCCCAGGAAGCCGGGAGGTCCTCATGCGCCGCAGATTGTTGGCAAGTTCTCAAATTGGGCTAAAAACAGCCCGCCCTGGAGCCAAGTGGGCGGTCGGCAGGTGAAGAGATACGAGTGGAAAATGTCATGGTGGAAAACAACTCTGTTCTGCCTAAAATTCCTCTCTGGAGTCCCTCACATTTCCAGGCTCTCCCCAGGCAGGAGGCTCAGCCCCACAGGGCCCCAGCTGGCCAGAGAGGGTGCAGGCAGGCCTGGGCTGGCCTCCCGTGCCAGGGGCCCTGTGGTCAGGCGGGAGTGGGGGGGGAGTGGAATTACAATGCAAAGGCTTTGACTGCAGTTTCTCCTTTGTTTATTATCATCATGGGAGGGCGAAGACTCAGGAGGGGAAGGACCCAGGGTGTCGCTGGAGCAGGTGAGCCACAGGAGGGGCTGCCAGCAACCAGGAGGCTGAGCCTGCCCCCTTCCCCACAAGATGGACAAATGGGTGTTATGCACCAGTCTTTTCCATTCGAGGCTCCATCTGAAACCAGCCAAGCTGCCTGGGTCTGAAGTTTCTTTCTGAGTTCCCCCACCCTCCTTCTCTTGCTCCCCTGGCCCCACCCTCCTGGGCTTCCCACTTCACTTCCACCCTGCCCCTCTGCCTGGAATGCTCTCTCCACGCTCATCTGCAAAGCTGGAAACAGACACTGTTATTAACACAGACGTCCTTGTACCAGAGCGAGCAGAATGCCCAGACACCAGTGTGAGTTCTGACTCTGCTATTTTCTAGCTGTGTGACCCTGTACATACTGCTTAACCTCTCTGAGCCTCTGTTTCTTTGTCTATTAAATGAGAAAAATTATACCCATCTCATGGCGTTGTTGAAATCAAAAGAAATAAAGCATATAAAATACATGTACAATGTCTAACACAAAGTAAGAATATATAGGAATAGCTAACATTTATAGTATTTACTGTATGCCGGGCACATTATATGTGTTAATTTACGTCCTCCTCACAACTATGCTATGAGAGAGGTACCATATCATATCTATTTTATAGATAAGGAAACTGAGCACGGAGAGTTTTGATAACCTGCCCAAGGTCACACAGCTAGAAAGCAGCAGAACTGACAGCTGTTACTATTATTATTATTCTCATTTCCCTACTAGGTGGTAGGCTCATTGAAGAAAGGGGCTTTGCACATAACCGGTTGATAACTACTTTCGAAGATGTTAAAAAAGGCTGAGACCCTACAAATGTCAAGAGACATGCTCCATTTCCTAAAACTCCCCCAGAAAAAAATTCCCAGCTTCTTCAGGGAAGCAACAATGACATCGTGGGGAAGGGGGGTGAAATGTTATTTAATGAGAAAGCTTAGATCGACCTAGGCAGGGTCATCTCTGCCCAGCTCTGTGAGTTAAGACCAATCACTCCACTTCTCTGAGCCTCACCTCTCTGGTTTGTGAGATGGAGTCGGCCAGTACCAAACCAAACCACCGGCCTGCCTGGGTGGAGCTGAGAACTCAGTGAGAGATCTCTGAGAGATAAAGCACTTTGTGGACTAGAACATTCTGTCCAAAGAGAAGGTCTTTTCATTCCTTAACCCTTTCCCATCCTTGGCCTGGCTACTGGGAAGTTTTTCTGTTGGGGCCATGCCTCAAGCTTGTGGTGGAAAACAACAGAGGCATTTGAAGGGAAGCGAACACACCCTCCTCATCAGAATGTTCCCCACGCATTTGCCGTGGCCCATGGCAGCGTCTCTGCTGGGAGTGCTCAGCCTGAGGAAGCACTGAGGCCGTGGGACGCCACAGGGCTACTCAGAGGCTGGTAAACAGCACATGGCATTCCAGACCCGTGGCAAACCTTCGTGCACGGAATTCTTTGTCCCCGTGAGGAAAGACAGAGAGCTGCTCTATGCTGAAAGCCTCAAAGCCAGAGCTCCATGTTGAAAACCCACCCAGCCAGAGATCTTGCCAAGGCTAAGCATGCCACCAAGCCTTTAAAGTGTGATTGTGAAATCGACTTGCCCAAACTTGAACTTCTTTCTTGAAAACTTGGGTTTAGTTGTTAATTCCAATGGGAAAACATGACAACGTTACAATAGAGAAGTTGGCAATCTCCTACTTAACCAAGAAATAAAAATGAGCTTATCTATCGTGTGCCTCCTGACATGATGCACTGGTAAGAACCCAGCATAACTTCTGTGGTATTCCTGCCCGAAAAATGCCTAACCTGAGTCTGACCACGGGGCAAGTCCAAACTGAGGGACATTTCTGCAAAACAACTGGTTCCACACACTTCAAAAAGTCAATGCCACAAATGACAGCTAAAAGCTGAGAAAATATCCCAGATTGAAGAAATAAAGAAAACAAGACAATTAAACACCACGTGGGATCACAGATGATTGAAGCCTCAATGGAAAAAAGACATTGCTATAATGGCAATCATTGGGGCAATTGGTAAAATTTAAATATGGACAATATATTAGATAATATGCCAGTGTTATATTTCTTGAATTTAATTACTGTATTAGGGTTATATTATGTAAGAGAATGTCTATACATGCTGAAGTATTTAGGGGCAAAGGGTCAGGATGTCCGCAGTTTACTCTCAAATGATTCAGCGAAAATGATGATAATTATAGCATTATCATTATTGAGAGAGAGATTAAGGCAAACAAGGTAAATGTTAACAATTGGTGAACCCAAATGAAAGGTACATGGATATTTTATTCTTGCAACTAGGTTTGGATTCAAAATAAATTCACTTTTTTTAAAAAAGGAATTTCAGTTACATTCCTAGATATATCTCCCAGATAATGTTTCTTAATATCACGGCTAATAATGCACAATACCAGAGAGCTAAGGTGGCACTCAGAAGAGGGACACATACATTAGCAACACACGGAGTGCTGGGAGTTGCTGGGCTGTTTGCTTTGGAATGCTGGAGACATAGCAGTATTTCGACAATGTTACGCTACCTTTGCTCAAAACATTTGAGACAACTTTCCAGCCACACAAGAAAATTGGTTGCGCTACATTCTAATCACACCTTGCTTTTGCCCCAAAACAGCCCATCCAGCTAATTAACCAGCCTTAATTCTGAAAGGATCATAGACTATTAAAACTGGCAAGGACCTTAGAGAATGCCTTATCCTTGTTACAAGGAAACCAAGAGCTCAGAGATTGACCTTGATTTGCCCAAGGTCACGGCAAATCCCACTGACTCCCAGGCCAGTGATGTTTACGGGATCTTGTCCTGGCCTGGCCTATCCTTGTACCTTCCAGGCCCTTTGGCTATTTGCAAACAGGAGAAAGGAAGATCTGTGTTTCCCCAAAGACATTTCTTTGTAAATATACAGGTGACTCTGAAGGCAATTTCAAAAGAGAAAGAACAAAAATATTTTTAATTTCCATGAAAATTCTAATTTTCACCTCCCCAAAAGTGACTGCTGAGAACAGAACAACCATCGGGATGTATAAGTATGTTTAAGAAAAAACTGACACGTTACTTTATGATCATATCTTAAATACATCCCATATAACTGTGGCTATTTTAAGAAACCTCGGTACATAAAAATTCAAATTTATGGCCGGGCGCGGTGGCTCACGCCTATAATCCTAGCTCTCTGGGAGGCCGAGGCAGGCGGATTGTTTGAGCTCAGGAGTTCGAAACCAGCCTGAGCAAGAGCGAGACCCCGTCTCTACTAAAATTAGAAAGAAATTAATTGGACAATTAAAAATATATAGAAAAAAAAATTAGCTGGGCATGGTGGTGCATGCCTGTAGTCCCAGCTACTTGGGAGGCTGAGGCAGAAGGATTGCTTGAACCCAGGAGTTTGAGGTTGCTGTGAGCTAGGCTGACGCCAGGGCACTCACTCTAGCCTGGGCAACAAAGCGAGACTCTGTCTCAAAAATAAATAAATAAATAAATAAATAAATAAATAAATAAATAAATAAAAATGAAGAAGGCAAGATCCCTGAACTTTCATTCACTCATTCAATAAACATTTATGGAGTGCCTACTAGGTAACAGAAACTGTGTGCGTCTTGGGCAATCAAACAGAAAGTTACTATCCTCATGGAATTTATGGTATAAGGAAGGTTATAGGCAGTGTTGCACTGATAAGTGTTTAACAACCAGCTCTCTAAAAAAAAAAAAAAAATCCAAAAGGAGATATGTGTGTATGTGTGTACTAAATTTTACTAACATAGAAGATGTATAGCATACAATTTACAAATAATAATGTATACAATATGCTTTATTGTAAAATCATTATAGCAAATTGATTTCTACAGAATGATACCATTGGTTTTTACCAAACTCTTGTACCCATGGCCAACCCTTGGTTGCAATTGACAAATGAGTATAGTTCTGATCTGAATGTTGATTGACATTTTAATTTAAGTTAAAGAGTAAAATGAAGATAAAAAAAGGAATGTCAGTCATTGTTTGCCAATGACTGAGTGATTTCTTCACTGAATGAGACAGTTTTTCACTACTAGAAAAATTAATTTTTTGTGCTAACTGCTACAGACTCAGTATACCTTTAAGTTTAATTTGCATTATTAACATTTTCTCCATCACTATCTTAAGTCTAGACAACAAAAAGAACAATATCAATCTTTTTTTTGTAGTGTTTTCTGATTGCCATGGTGATTTCTTTTAAGCTAGTAGTATGACTTCACTGAATATGGAAGTGGGAAGAGGGATGTGGCACACCGTTCCATAATATTTCTACCATACAAAATGATAGATGTAAATAAACTCAAGAAGATGGATAATAGTAAAATTTACTAAAATAATTAGGAAGTGATGAGTTCTGAGTACTTATTACTTTTGATTTTAATATAATTTGTTTTATTATAAGTTGTCATAAACATGTTTATTTAATTTAATTTTTAATAATGGTTGTTTAATAACTCGCTCACAAAACTTCTAAATAAAGCTATCTATTCACATAGATAGATCATCACAGGATGATCTGGCTATGGCAGGGGTGGAAAACTTGGCCGGGTGACCACATGTGGCCTTCTAGGTCCTTAGGTGCAGCCTTTTGACTGAATCCAAATTTTACAGCACAAATCCTTTTATTTGTATTAATACATTTTTGTTTATCTTTTATCTTTTCATTTCATTTTTAAAATGAATATATTTAAAATATCAATGAATAAAATAAAATGAAATGAAATAATCCTCCCAGATTACATCGGTAAGCAATAAGGGCTAAAGTGATGGCTGTAACACTCATGACAGCCTGCCTGGTGCCACTACCACATGAGGCTGGTTGGTGAGAGTTTATGGGAGTTTAGTACACCAGTCTGTTATCAGCTTTTGACAACGTTGCACTGTGTTTCTATTTGAAGTGGAATTTGTGAATAGTCACATGGCTCGACAGTATTTTTTAATTCTGTCTGCTTTACAGCGATCATGTCAAAGAAGACCAAAGAAATGCTGAAGGAAGAAAACAGATTTTTTTAAAGAGAATTGGGAATTGCAATATTATCTTGTTTCTTCTAAAGATAAGATGATTTGCTTGTTTTTGTGATACTACAATGTCAACATTAATGAAATTCAGTGCTCATCAGCATTATAACACTCATAAGGACCACCAATATTTTAAATTAGAGGGAGAAGTGCAAAAGGTTGTACTGTATAAATTAAAAGATGAAAGGCAAAAGCAAAGACAATTTTTTCAAGCAGCAATAAGACCCAGAAATAATGCCAGTGAGGCAACTTATAAAGTAGTTCATATCCTCGGGGAGGGGAAGGGAAGCCATTCAGTGATGTAGAAATCTTAAAAGAATGCATTGTCAAAGTTGTAGGATGCTTAGACCCCACAACATTTCAAAGTACAAACAACTGCCTTTTTCAAGGAGGCCCATAACTGATCAGCAGCATGAATTAGCCTTCAACTTAACAGAACAACTTCAAGCAATATTTCGAAAGGGAAATATTCAATTGGTTTGGATCAATCAACTGATAATTACTGACTTGGTGCAGGTTTTATACTTTATTTGGATCATAACAGAAGATTTTCTTTGCTACAGAGTGTTACCTGCTTTGGGCACTCTTATGAACAGAACACAGAAAATGGATATCTTCAACAACTTTCAAGATAAATGTCTTGAAGTTGGATTGAATTTGGTAATTTTAGTGGGTGTATGTATAGACAGTACACTTTCCATGATAGGAAAACATGAAGGGTTTATTGCACAGATAAATAAGTATTAACAGATCCAGATGCTCTCATTTCTTTTCATTGTATCTTGCATCAGCAAAATCCCTGTGCTAAAGCTACTCTTTTAAGTGACACTTTGCAACAAGTTATAAGTGTTGTTAACTATATTTGTGCAAATGTAACACGGCATCTTTAGTTTCGCAACATGCTAAAGTCGAACAATGAAGTATTCAGTGTGAATTTGCCATATCATTCTAAAGTGTTACCTCACAGGGACAGGTGTTAGCCAAAATTTTAACTCTGCAAGAGCAGGTAATTAAGTTTTATGAAGAACAGAATGAGCAATGTGGATTATTAAAAGAAGATTTCTATAGGAATGCAGCATTTCTGTGTGATGTCATGTCAAATCAGAATGACTTGAATATTTCTTTCCAAGGTAAAACTAAGTCTATATCTAATATGTGGCAAAAAATCCAAGTGTTTCAAAAAAAGCTATTTTTTTGCAAAACACTTCGTCTTCAAAAGGAAATTTCGAATGAACATTTCCCCCAGTTAGCAAAAATCACTGATCAGCAGGATGATACATGTGAATTATTTTAAGAATACACAGCTATTATAGACCTATTAACTGGAAAATACAGCCTGTGTATCTCTTGAATGTCTAATCTTTTTTCTTTAATACAGACTGTTAAACCGTGCTGTTAAACTGTGTGACCACGTCCTTCTTGACCCACAAATC
>CAUYSK010076862.1:0-55806 GCA_963575035.1 Avahi laniger
AACAATAGGAGCTATCAGGCAAATTGTCAGACCCTTCTTAACCCCGATTTACAACCCAGACCACTACAACTCTGATGGGATAGAGGACTGGCCTCACAAACATTCTTTCCTGAGAAGCAGTTGCAGATCTCAAGCCCCTTACAGAGGCTGCCGCAAACTGCCTTTGTATCCAACCATTCACCTTTTGATGTGAAGAAGCAAATTCCATTCATTTTAATGCTAAAACCCCACCCCAAAGTGAGCATGGGATGTCTGTTAAATATATTAGGTCTGTCCGGAAAGTATCCAGCCACGTAATATGAGAAATAGAGACATTTATTTAAGAAGATACAAGAAACGTTGTACATAGGACAACGACGCCTCCGTCCCCTTCAAAGTAGGCACCTTGGGACCTCACACATTCTCCCAGCGTCTCTTAACCCACACATGTTCAGCATTCTCAGGTGTTCTGCGTGTTGCAGGCCTTCCAGAACATGGATCGCTTTTAATAGATTCTCGACCACCTTTGAAGCGTTCGTGCCACACTTTTACTTGCGCTGCACTCATTGCGTCATCCCCAAAAGCCTTCTGAATCATCCAAATAATTTCCGCAGAGCACTGTTCAAGCTTAATGCAAAATCTGACACAGATTCGTTGCTCAGCTCGCTTAGTCATTTTTAATGTGACGGCACACAGTGCACAAGCTCACTCAACGGCATCCAGCGCCCCACAGACGAGTACGGTGAAGGCGTCATTGTTCACGCATGCGCACCCCAGTCCACTCTCCTCGGCTGCCAGATTACATCGCTGTTGTGCAAACTGTTCTCGTTACGTGAACAACGACTGGTACTTTCCGGACAGACCTCGTATGTTTACCCATTGCACAAGCGCTCGACTCCCCTCATAAATATGTATAGCTTTCCCCCCAAGCCTGCTGAATATGTATGACTCTACTGTGCAATACAGACCCCATAAAACATAAAACCAACCTGCCCCTTTCCCTCTTTGAGGAGAGAGCATCTTCAGTTCATGCCAGAGACTATTTCCTCCCAGTATACAAACTGATATCACCAATAAAACTCTCCTTTCCACTATTTAGCCATCCTGGTCATCTTTTGGATAATATATCCATTAATAATACAAAAAAATCTTTCCCTTCCAAAAAAATAAATTATCAATAGTAACATCTTCAGTGAGCACAATGTAATTAAATGTAGTTATCTCTTTCTTAAAATCTTAGTTTAACACAGTGAGCAAAAAGTCAGATTCTAAGTTCAGTTTACTTGGATTTTTGGATTAATGATTGTCATTGCTGAAGAGGTAACCTTACAAATATTTGTAGATCCAAATGGAAAAATGTATTATTGACTGCAATTTCTAAATCACTCAATATTTAGTCCTATTCTCAAATAATGCAAAGGTTCTTAATAAAATTTTCCCACTAAATTTCTATCTTTTCTGTTGTCAATCAGTTATTCTTCAGTACTCATTGGTTGAGATGATGAAAACATTCTGGAATTAGATAGTGGTGGTATGTGCACAACTTTGCAAATAGACTAAAAACCACTGAGTTGTACACTTTAAAAGGGAGAATTTTATGATGTGCACATTATATCCCAATTTTAAAAAATATTCTTTGGAAGATTTTTGACAAATGAGTCAGAACTCACTGAAACTGTTCTTTTAGATTAGAAATTTATCTTTCCAACTATCTTCACAATAAAGAAATGAAAGTTTTTCATTCTTGTAATCTTAGCACTCTGGGAGGCTGAGACGGGAGGATCGCTTGGGGTCAAGAGTTTGAGACCAGCCTGAGAAAAGAGCAAGACCCCATCTCTACTAAAAATAGAAAAATTAACTGGATGTGGTGGCGTGCACCTGTAGTCCCAGCTACTCGGGAGGCCGAGGCAGCAGGATCGCTTGAGCCCAGGAGTTTGAGGTTGCTGTGAGCTAGGCTGACACCAGGGCACTTTAGCTCAGGTGACAGAGCAAGACGCCATCTCAAAAAAAGAAATGAAAGTTTTTATAGATGACCCCCTCATGTCATTTGGGGCAATAATGGGAGACAATGAAATAATAATGACAGACAATGGAAATATTTCTAAGTATCCATTTTCAAATGTTCTCTTCAATGAATAAGTTTCTTTTAAAAAAAAAAAAAACCTCTTAACTCCCTCACTCATTGTTAAAACAGCACCTTTATAATGAAGGCAAAAATGTAATTGCGCTTTTTTTTCTTCTCGAAATGGATCCTAGAGAGCAGATAGTTAACAGCCGCTTGTCACTACAAGAAAAGGTCAGGAAATTTGGAACATTTGTCCTTTTGTAAAAATAGATAACTGCAAAACATTCTATGGCACAAGAGATCTTCATGATTATTCTCTCTCAGTGCAAAGCATTTCAAAGATCCTCACACTTCATACAGCTCTGACTTTAAAATCAGATTAATGACATCTGTGATCTCTTCTAGCTCACTGAGCACTTCTGACTTCAGCTGCTCTGCAGCAGTAGCTGGCCTGTGAATTATCACAAGGTGCATAAATTTCCTGAGTGATGCTATCTTTTTACTCCCATCCGCTCCCTTTTCTAATTCCCGTCAAAGCAGCCACTCCACCACATATTATTTTATACAATTATTCCACGAGAATATTGTTTCTAGTAGAGAAGTTATTTACAATTGAGAACACATCTTTTTTGGCATGCTTTTCTATAATCGGTCCACCAAAGGGCTGTATTTTGTATGTTTTATTTTCGAAGCAGAAGCTACATCTGTATTTCAACCAGCTTTAAAGCAAGCACGACTTGATGGGTTTCCATACTTGTCTCTTTAATGTTTTCTCTGCATCTACCAGCAATATTTGCCGGCGAAAGATGAATATTAATTTCATTCAATCGTTCAAAAAGGATTTATGGAGTACTTGGTATGATCCGGTCACTGTTCTAGGTGCTGAGAAAGTAATGGATAAAATTAAGCTTGCGCGGAGCTGTGTTCCAGCTGTAACCAGCCCCTCACTGAATAAATTTCAATGGCCCCTAGGTAATCCTCTCCCTTAACTAATTACTTGACTTTCTGAGTTGTTTCCCAGAAATGGTGAATTCTCTGCAAGACAAATTCTCTGCTGAGATTCTGAAGTCCCCTGGGCAGACTTCCTGATGCCAAGACTCGTCATCCCCCACAACTTGCCCCCAATGCACGTAGCCCCTTGTGAGATGTACCTCGACCCGTCCCAAGGAACTGGGGACACAGATTTGAGGCAGCTTCTGCCATTCTCCCAACAAGAATTATCTGTCGTATTTATAATTCCTTTCTTCCTTGGCAATCGTCATTGTCTCAACAATTGGATCTTTGTGCAAGCAAATGGACCTAGAATGAAACCCCCTTGTGGTGTTGACAATATTCCTATAAGGGATGACAGACAATAAGCAAATTTTAAAAAATCAAATGTATGTCAGGGTGAGTGCTCTGAAAAACAGTTCAACAGGCTCTTGGAACAGAGAGTGATACATGAGCCATTTTGGGTGACAAGGAAGACCTCCCTGAAGACGTGATGTCATTGCAAAGGCCGGAATGTTTTGCTGGAGATTATCTGTATTTTGGAGAAGAGCCCAACACAGAGGGAACAGCAGGGGCAAAGGCCCTGAGGCAGGAGTGTGCTGGGTGTGGCTAAACCACAGGAGGCCAGCGTGCCTGGAGACAGAGAGGGATGGAGATGTGGTAGGACCAGAGGGCAGAGGGCAGCTTGGGAAAGATCGTACATGGCCTTGAGAGTGAGAGTGAGAATTGTGGATTTAATTCTGAGCAAGGAAGGAAGCCACTGGAGGGTACTCAGCAGAGCACAACATGATCTGGCTTAGGTTTAAAAAGATTTCTCTGGGCTGCCTTGGGGAACAGACTGTAACATATCAATAGCAAGGCAGGAACAGGGGACCAATTTCAATTGTCCAGACAAGAGATGGACTGAAAAGGTAGTGGTAAGAGAAGGTAAGACAGCAAAGGATTTGGGATATATTTTGATCAGGAACTTATGAGATTTGCTAACAGCTTTGGATCCAGGGTAAGAGGAAAGGAGATAAGGTATATAGCGGTTTTTAACCTAAGCACTTGAGGAGGGTGCTAGTCATTTACAGAGGGGGAGAGGACTGGGGAAAGAGAGGGGATGGAGATCTGGGGCTCAGTTTGGACAAATGAAGGTGTGGAAGAGTACATACCCCAGTGAGGGTGTCAAGAAACCAGTTGCTAGCAAGAGTCAGGAGTTACAGGGCAGGTGTTTGGAATGGTAACATAAATGCTGGACTTGTCAGTGTATTAAAAGCTTCGTCACTACATTTTTCTGTGCATTATCCAGCTGTTTTTATTGCAGGGGGAAGAAAAAGTATTTCCCACAGTCACGTGCAGCTTTTTTCCACTACTAAGTAAGAAATCTCAAAAGAAGCTTTTAAGCACTTTCCATTATACTAATTAACATTTTTAAAGATATTGCACTGAATAGTACATGATTTTAGATAAGTAAAAAAGATTACAGACATCTTTATTGTCTTTTTCAAATCAGGATGGCTTCTTACACTTATTAGCTGATATCTCAAGACCTAACACAGTCAGGGGAGAGACGTCATTATTGATAGTGGGTATAAATTCGTATCTACACAGCTATTTAGGACCTTTGCTGAAAAAGAGATAGTTCTGAAAGAGATAGTTCTGAAAGCAAAACCGTCACTGTGGCCTTTTGTTCACTTACGCTTGCCTTATTACTGCCGCATTCTAGCCACGACCTCTTTGCATATATCTTCTTAAGCCACATGTCCATTTTGTGATGACTAGCTTAGTTAAGACTGGATAACATCACCTATAAATCCACTCTACCTGACCCATGTCAACTGCCATCCATCACCTCAATGTGCAAAATAAAGAAAGGTGTCACCCTCAACCCCTTGAGGAGTTTGTTTTCTCTCAGGCTAGGTCTCTTAACTAACAAGAAATGTGACACTAAATATATTAAGAGAGCTTAGTTTCTTTCTAATTTTTTAGGGGAAATAAACATAAATAGAAATTGCAATATCTTCTTCCTCTCAGTGGATCGCCTTGTGCACTCTTTTCGGTATCAGTGTTCATGCTCTGCTTTGATCTAGGCCTTTTTGCTGTCAAAGAAGGTGACAAATGAAGCTACTGCAGAGTTAGAATGAGGACGGGCCTCAGCTTCTGGGCAAACAGAATTCCCATTAACACCTCAATTATCACGCACCCGGTGACACAGAAGAACGAAAGATCAAGTTGAGTTCCTAAGCTTAAAAAGCCAAAGTGTTGCTTGTTACATTTTAAAGATTTGTCCATTGACTATTAAAAAATTAAAACTCTGGTAATATTCTTCCCTGGAGTAATTGCTATGAAGTTGTTTTTGTAGTCTGGTCAAAACCTAACTCAAAAAAATTCTATTTTTTGCATGTCTTCGTGGCCTTCTTAGTAAAATGGGCTATTCAAAGTGAATTATGAACCTGAACTTCTTTTCTTAGGAGAGTTTTACACCTAATGTAAAAAATTAAGAGCAATTGAGTTAGGAATGAAGTGAGCTTTATTATATACCCTCTCTGAAACTGAAAACTTTGAGTTTTACCGAGCCACAAAATAAGCAATGCTCCCTTCTCAGAGAAACAAAAAAGTCAATATAAGATAAAATATCTTTATTTCTACAGTAAAACTGAGATTTGAGGTGGTGGCAAGAATGTGAATGACTCTCTTAAACTAGCTGGTTCTGAATTATATGTTTGCTAATGAACACAGGCAGGTCCCTAAATACAGGACCACATTCCTAGGACATTTCTTTCACTTATGATCATTTCTCTTATTATTCACAGAAACCCAAACCAAAGAACACCTTAAACAAAGCAGCTAGTGCTAAATCATTTGAAATGCATTAGCCAGCACTCACCACAAATTAATTTCACACCAGTCACACATGTCTAGGTTCCTTTTCCCTGAACAGTGGAATTAGTTGCTTGGCCCTTAGGAGTAACACTGCACTGAATGGCTTAAGGTTTGCCACTAACCATGACACCGCACGGTGAAGGCTGCTGAGTACCTCTGTCTCCATGGAATTAGGAGGGACCTACAACAAACCCAAGTACAGAGCTTATAAAAGTGAGGTAGAAAAAAGATGAGAAATGACTCGGATATTTTTCCAAGAAGCAAAGACATAGTTCATTTAGAACAGTTTTCCTAAGGGTACAGGAAACCCAATATAAGGAAGTGAGATGGCTTCATGCTTTCCTCTCCCACTGTAATACCTGCAGGGTAATCAGATTTCCTTATTGTCCTGTCATTTTGTCAGGCCTGGGAAAAGGGGAGCTTCAAGTAACATCCTCCAACTTTGAAAAGAATGGGTAGAACACCCATTTGGACTGTTTCAGCAACCAACTTAGCTGTGGATCTACAAGTTTCAAAATAGAACTAAAGTAGATTTTTATGAAGCTGGGTCAGATCTCTCTATTTGCCCATCCAGATCTGCTCTTCACCCTTCCCTGTCCCAGGAGGCTGAGCTGCATGCACGGACTATCGCAAGGGATGTCCTTGACCCTGGGTTCCAAATGGGCTCAGCCAGGGAAGAGCCCTGGAGAGAGATGGTAGACGGCGGATAAAGTGAGAAACAGTCTCATTCCCTTGCTCTCTCCCTGTGGGGTCACCTTGGCCTGGCTGTGTCCTCACCCAAAGTCACTGCTCCTCTGGAAGTGCTTGACTACATGACATCTCTCCTTCCGGGTTTTAATAACTGCTTCCTCTCCTCCCTGATTCGAGGGGTGGCAAAAGGCCGACTGCTACAAGCTCCAGGTTCCTGCACTAACCTTGTGTTTTCCTAGACCTACAGCTTTATATAGAGTTTCTTTATAAACAAACCCTCCTCGAATAATTCTATTTCAGCATTCTCTGTGTTTCCTGTTGGGTGTGTGATGAATTAATATACTGTCTTAAGGGGATGCTGCGGAACCAACAGTCTGGGCTCTCCTAGGCACCTTTAGAGAAGCAGTATCTCTTTCAGAATGCCAGGGCTGACTTAGAAATTCAAGTTTTCTCATGGCTCCTAGACTATTCGGGGTCCCAGCAGAAAACAAATATGTTAGGGTGGTGTTGTCAGTGTGCACGGATTTTGAGAAATATTTCTCCAGACAGAGATTAGGACAGGAAGAAAAGGTTTATTTACTTTTCTCCGGAGGAAGGGAAAAGGTCCAGCATGGAGGTGGAAAGGGAAGAATGTGCTGGCCTCGAAATCAGAAAATCAGCTATTGAGGTTTTTTAAAGGGGGCTGTAAAAATGGCAGGGTATAGCTGAGAAACTGCTACATCTGCTCCTTTCTTTCTTCTTGGCGACAGGTAAATAACAAAAACTGCTAGGATGTCAAAGTCCGAGACTTGATTTCCTGCCTTTCCTTGGAGAAGGGATTATCACAGGAGACGTGACTCTGTGCTTGAGATATGGTTGAGGCTGTAGCTCGTTCTTCTGCTGTTTACTCAGGAACTCTGTAAAAGCAGATTCTCAAAAAAACAATTTTTAAAGAGAGATTTACATCTCTTTTCCATTCATTCAGCTCTTTTCAGAAGTCGTGCAAAAGAGAACTGCTGCAGGGTACCTGTTAGACAACTCATAGGATTGATCTTTAACCATTACTGGGGAAATTGTAGGATTAGGTGTTTTCCTATGTGGGATTAGGTATTTTCCTGTTGTTTTTGCAAGGCTGCCCCTTTCAAAATGGCCGCTCAAACTTAAGATAAGTCCAGAATGACTTAATATTTACAAAAGGGCAGGCAGGGTACAGGGAAACCACAGGGCAAGGTACAGCTCTTTGGGCTACTAAAAGACCAGGGCTCCCACCCAGGCCCAAAGAGCAGAGGAAAGAGAGTGGTCGTCAGAATGTGGAAGAAGAGAGGAAAGAAGGCAATGCTACCTTGAGAGGAGCAGCAACTTCCTTACAAGCCACGGCCAGCCCACGAAGACACCACGGCGGAGTCAGGAGGCACAGACCCCGACTGCTGTCTCTTCCCACCCTTTTATCTCCAGCCAAGGCTCCCATTGACCAAATTCAAAAAGCCAGAGAAGAGAGTTTCTCAATGTAGTCAGCTGCCTGGAGCTAGAGAAGGGTGGAGACATCTAAGGAAGGAGCAAAGGGAAGACAACCGGCACAATTCCCAAACGGGAGGAACTGACTACATCAGGATCTGCTTAAGGCACATTTTTTAAAATATGCAAATTCCCCAGAGCCACGCCATCCCTCCAAATTCAGAGTCAGAATGTCAGAGGTGGAACCTAAGTATCTATGTTTTCTCAAAAAAAAAAAAAAATTCTTAAATGATTCCAATGTACACTCCAATTTGGAATCCTTGACTTTATAAGACACACAAGTGACCTTGAAGATTTCAAAGCAGCTCACACAATCTCTTCTCATCACAGGATCAAGCCCAAGACTAAATTGTCTTGAGAATCTTCTATAAAGCAATTGCATTTGGAACAAATAGAGTTCTGTCTGGGGCAGCATTTACCAAAGAAAAAGCTGTGTTACTTTCTGTCATCAAGTACTAACCCTTAGGACAGCTGAGCCAAAGGATAAGTTTTGTGCACTTGAACATTATCGTCCCTTTACCACCTAAGTAGAAAATATAAGTAACAGTTTCAAAAGAAAGACCTGATTCCTTGAAAATGCTTCACACAAAGGCAACCCCTCAGCTTGAAATGGTAGCAGGCTCCAGTGGCTAAAGGGGACTGTATTTCCACGAGGACCATTCGTTGGCAAGGCATATCATTCAGAAGTTTCACTTAAAGATCGTTCTTTCCATTATGATGGTTGAAGTGAAGCCAAGAGGGAAAAAATTGACAGTCTAAAGTCTAAAATCTTGGCTTCAGAAATGCCTATTAATTCAATACAATAAAACTTACAAACTCCCAGTAATCCTCAAGGTGCTCTTAAATTGAAATTGATTCTGTGAAACTGCTTTCACCTACCATCATTAAGGAAAATTCCATTTTAACTCAATTCTTAATAGGGAGGGCGTGAAGAAAAGTATCAGGTCCCGGAATACAGAATGTTATGAACACCGGGACCCCAGGTAGGAGAAACAGAAGGTTCAAATCCAATTCAGAGCTTGCATTTGCCTGCTATTGAGGGTGCTGGGTCTAGCAATTGCTCCTTTTCCTAGGGAATTAAATAGAAGAAATGTCTCATAATTTCCAATCACGCGACACGGTTAAATGGCAAGTTGTTTTCCACAAAAGTAGTTTTATGGTTAATGCACTCAACATTAAAAGAAATTTGGGTGGGGGGATGATGGTGTGGCAAGTAAGATATTTGTATTTATCTACGTCACCAGAGTAACAAAAAACTGCATTTGACTGCGAAAGTTGAAGCTGGAAAATGTAGGTTTATCCAGTAATAAATGGGTCCCACGGGCTGTGGTTGGGATTGCTGGACCCCTGGGTCCTATTTCCTGACAGGTTATTAATCTTACATGTAACCTTGAGCCAAGGCTCTTAAATGTCTCCCTCTATCAATTTCCCAACAGGATGTTTGAAAATAAAAATATACCTGCCTTACAAACCCTATCAGAGCCAAAATTCTTTTTCCTACGGGTATGTCCCACCGTATCCGGTAGATATGTCCCTGATTGCACTAAAATGCTGCTTACCATGACTGAGGAATCAAATGGTTGTCAAGTGGTCTTTTAAACTACTCTCAGGGAGTTGACTTTAAAAGCACTCATTTACAAGAGTGGCTAAGAGGTCAGGTGCTAAAGACAGTTCTGTTTTCCTTCTGTAGCAAGAAAATGTTTTTTGGTAGATTAACCAATGTTTTCTCCTTTCCCCTTAATTCCCATTATCCCATGACCTCTCCCCATGCCAGGACCTTCTGCATTTACCACTGTGTCAATGACAGCATATTGATCACCAGGGATGTGTGCTCCAGCCCCTCCATGGCGTGAAGATGTTGCTGGAAGTGACTGCCCAGCCAGGGACCGCCTTTCCCAGACCCCTCGAGTGAGATCAAGGCCAGGAGACTGAGTTCTGGCCGAAGCAATGTGAGTAGAAATGATACATGCTTCTTCCCTGAATGATCACTAGAAACTCAAGGAACAGAATAGGATGCTTCATTCATCGGGGAGATTCCTTAAGTCAATTCAGGAAAACAGATCCGGCCCTTCCCTCCTGTGAGTCCTTCAGCATCACATACTTCTGAGAATCAATGCAGCTGCCTCCCTGGCCAAAACCTGGCACCTGCCTCCTTAAAAATCAAACTAAGCATCTATTTTATTGACTGCCTACACTATACCAAGATCTTTCACGTACAAACACAAAATCTCATTTTTAAGAAAGGAAGAATTATCTCCATTTAACAGAGGGGAAACAAGGGTCAAAGAGATGCAAGTGACTTGTTCAAGGTCATTCAAATAGAATTCAAATGCAGCGATGGGGGCACTATTTCTCAGCTTCCTCTTCTGGATAGTGTATCCAAAGGGATCTCCAGCTCTCAATCAGCTGTCACCCTCAACCTCAGGCATTCAATACAAGATCTAAGGATGACAAATTGCAACCCACCTGTCTCTAAGGGACAGCCTATTTGAGATTCTGAGAAAAAAAAGAAGAAAAGAAAAAAGTTTTCTCCAAATTGTTTGATCTACATGAATGCATAGGCCATGGGGTCTGACCATCTGTCCACCATTATCTTTGTATAACTGACCACTGCCAGGTGTCATGACAGCTGGCATGGATGAATTAGTTAGTATAAACCAAGTTCAAGGTAATTAATCATGCAAACTTGAACCCTTAATGTCTAATACTGCTAAACACATACCATAAACTTGGGGCACTATAAAGGATGGATGGCCAACATGGAGATAGCAATAAGGCCTTGAATGCACCTGATTCATGTTTGAATTAAGCCTGATACTCGTGACCAGCAGGGACTCTCTCAACTCGCTATTGTTATCAATGAAAAATTCATGGGGCCTGAACACATATGGATTTCTGAGCATGTGACCCACTATAGAAAAACCTCAGACAACCCCTTTGTGAACCCTTCCCTTTGCTCGTTCCAACCAATTAGCCCAATATATTCCAGACTACTGACAAGAGGCACAAGGAGTGCACTGCCGAGGTTACCATGGCAGCCCCCCAATGTCCCCCTTGAGAAGGGCTTCCATTTGCCAATCCCATCCCCTCCATTACGGGACTACAACATATTTATCACCTTAGCTTCCCAAGGGAGCTTCCAGATTGTCTGTGATATTGATTGTTTTAGCAACTTAAGCAGGGAATTAGAGTGATGCGTTGGTAATTTCCTGTGTACTTCCTTCACTTCTTAAAGTTTGGTGCTAATTTAATCCTTAGGAGAACACTGTGTTGCTTGGATGCCCTGGTGGTGACTGAAGAGCTGGTTATTTATCTGCAAGACTTAGCAAAACCCACCGATTGCCAATATGTCCCTGGCTGATGTTAGATACAGGATCAAGCACCAAAACCTTCTTCAGCCAAAAGCAAAGAGTGAGAACAAACAAAAGACCCAACTAGACAGAAAATGCCAAAGCCAGGGAAGGGAAGCTTTGCATCACTCTCTGAAGGATCAGAACTGGACTTTAAAGTCCTACTTCTGCAAGGGAAACCACACACTGCAAGCATTTACCTCCTGCAATTCAATTCACAGGCAGCGAAACTACCAGTTTATCCCAAGGCATTATCAGTCACATGTGTTCAACCAAGGAAAGCCAAGAAACAGAGATTAATGATCCTCACAAGAAAACAAAAGCCAGCAAGCAACTCCCTTTCCCCTCCCCCTCTCCCTCTTCCTTCTTCCTCTTTCACCTAATGTCTATTAGATGATTCTGAAAACTTTCACTCTCTAGGCTGGAATGACTCACTGCACTATGAATTCTAATTTGTTTTGTTTTGTTTTTAGAGACAGGGTCTCCCTCTGTCGTTCAGGCTAGAGTGCAGTGGTGCAATCATAGCTCACCGCAGCCTCGAACTTCTGGGCTCAAGTGATCCTCCTCCCTCAGTCTCCTAGGTAGCTGGGACTATAGGTGCACCCCACCACATCTGGTTAATTTTTTTTTCTTTTTTTTTTTTTTTTAGAGATGGAGTCTCACTATATTGCCCAGTCTGGTCTCGAACTCCTGGGCTCAAGTGATCCTCACTCATCAGCCTCCCAAAGTACTGGGATTGTAGGCATGAGCCACCATGCCTGGCCTGAATTCTGATTTTATTCCTACTCTCAACTCATGGGTGACTAGGACAACCCACTAGGTTGTCTAATTTCTTTAACCTTCTTACTCCCAAAAGAGATTGGCAAGGAGCCTTGCCAAAGACTTGATCATCTGAGAAATGGCCACTTACTTTACTCGGGCCAAAGCCTTCAATTTATGGAAGTATTTCCCAACTGTATTTTCATTGTTGACCGTCCCCCAGGGGCCTTTTAGATATGCTTTTTTCTCTAATTGCCCCCCACCTATGCAATTTTAATACCACAGATATACAGATATTGTGTATCTGTTTGTGCATGGTATATACAGCTGTGATTTATATATAAAAGAGTAAGAGTTTTTTTGCCTCCCAAGAATCAATTTTTGCCCTTTGGGAGGGAATATACAGGCTTAAATTGATACAAAAGGTTTGACTTTTATAGCAAGATATTTCCCATTGAGTGGTAAATGGTAAAAGGGACCAATTGGGAGAAAAAGGGTACAGAAGCAGGAGGATGCAAGACCAATTCACATATTTTATAATATTGGCAAGGGCCAGACTTGAAACTAGACCTCATTTACAAACTCAGTAGTATCTGTTGATAAAAGGCGTAAATATTACTTTCAATTTCTAAAACTACTGCCTTTCCCCACAATTTAACAGGCTCAGTCTTTAAAGGAAATTTTACTCCAGAACTGACTTTAACTAATGAGAAACACCTTTATCAGAACAGACATAGCCCTTTCCTCTGCCCCACCCAGCACCCCACGGTGAGACGCCCAGCTGGGCTGTGTCCCTCAGCTGTCCAGCAGTCCGGCACCAGCCTCAGCCCCTTCCCTGGCGCTGTGTGTCAGTCACAGTGTATTACAGTGTTCTGTAATTAGTCAGGAGTATTTTAGACCCGTATTTGTATTCCTCATCTCCCTGACTGGTTTTCTAAAGTATGTGTCAGCACAAAGGTGTTTAAAAAAAAAAACTTAACTCAGCAGCAATTAACTGCAAAGCTTTTAAAGCCTAGTTTTCATTTCATAGTTCCTTAAGAGCCAGAAAAAAAAATGTCAGTGATACTGAAGTCAAGTTGTATTTTACCCCTGGTTAAAAAGGCAGTAAGTGGCTTGAGAGACACCGTTATCTAAGGCAATGTTTGCTAATCTTTTCCTTTTCTGCCTCATTTCTAGCTGTCGAAATTTCTTAGACACAAACACATACACATACACACGTACCATAAATGAAAATATATCTGGGCAAGATTTAGCTGAAGCGGGCATTGCCCATTGCTACAGTTTGAAAATGTCCCCTAAAGTTCATGTGCGAGAAACTTAATCCTCAATGCAATAGTGTTGAGAGGTGGGACCACATTAGCTCATGAATGAATTGATACTGCTATCAAAGGAATAAGTTAGTTATCTCGGGAGTGAGTTCCTGATAAAAGTATGATTTTGGCCCCTTTCCCTCCCTCTCTCGCGTTCTCCTGCCCTTCTGTCTTCCACCATGGGAAGATGCAGTAAGAAGGCCCTCACCAGATGCCAGCACCTTGATGTTGGACTTCCCAGCCTCCAAAGTTGTGAGAATTAAATTTTTTCTCTTTATAAATTACCCAGTCTGTGGTATTCTGTTATAGCAAGATGAAATGGGCTAAGACACTAAACAAAGATGGTGTTTGAGAGAATGTTCAAGATTTCTGACCATTTTTGGAATGGCAATGTTTTAGTTTGGACAATGCTTAAGTTTAGGACAGTTAGTGACATCCTTATTCATTCTCTAGAACTGAAAAAGCTAAGCCCCTAAAAATGTAACCCTCAAAAGGGTTATTTTCAGAAATATGAGAGTAAAGGGCATGAGCAAGAAAGAACAGCTTAGCTGCCTCTTTGTCAAGTATTGTTTAAAGAGCCCCCAATTTGCAGGAAGCTTGGAGACTTGGTTATTTTCAATAATAGTGAGCAAGGGACCCTCTCTGGAATTTGGTATTCACTTGGGACAGGAGTCAGAGCTCGAGCCTGGGGTATATATTAAGATAACCACACCCAAGGATCAGTTGAAGATTCTACACATCCAAGCAATACTGCAAGTCAGGGAGAAGACTGAGACAGCTAATGATAGGAAAATGTACTTCATCTTCTAATATTGTGGAAAGACAAAGGCCGATACTTGGCAAAAATGTCCCCTCCACATCTTTCCATCTGCCAGGCGCTAAGTGGCCATTAAAGATTTCTATTTCCATTGTTCCTTTTAAGACTGTCCTTAATGCCAATTTTAACCACATTTCACCTTCCTTTTTTCTCCCCATGTAAATTGATGATTTATGAGCATTGGTACTGTTTGATATAACAAGTTTTCAGCAAATAGCTGAGTTGCATGGAGGTGACCAAAGACGGCAAGCTTCAGAAGCAGCAACAGTCAGCTTTCACTACCTCCACTCGGTTTGTGGCGGTCCCATGTGGCAGAGAATCTTGGATGGAGCGGATCTTCACATAGAGCATCCTCTTGGTCTACACGGCCACCCACTCTTCTCAGAGGTGCGGGATGGGGCCATACACACGGCGCTGCTCCCAGGCCAGCTGCGAAGCTGATGAGATCATGGCAGTGCCCACAACTGTCTTCCACCGGGTCGTGCCCCTGTTCATCTCAGCAAAGCTCTCACTGAACTGAATGCGATACAACTCGACTGTTGCATCCGCGGAGAGGTTGCCCCAGGAGGCCTTCTCCTTCTCCTTCGAGGCCATATGGCTGCAGACGGGGGCTTGGCCTGGGCCACATCGGGCAGGGGACGGTCGCGCTGACTGACACAACTTGGGAACAGTCGTCACTCTTCACAACAACTCTGTGCTCGTACACACGCCGAGGTGGGAACTGCGCACCTGCCAACTAGGCTAAATACCCTGGTGGGCAACATGCTGTCGCCGCCAGCCGCTGCTCCACGACCACCCTCTACGCCCGGCTGCCCGTGACCGTGCCCGCGACCACAATGGTAGCTGTGAACGGAAGAGAGCAAGGCCACGCGCAAAGCACCACGGGATCGAGGAAGACTCTGCCCGCGCCCGGCTGCGCGGAGGTCACGTGACGCGGAAGGATACCTTCCACTTTTAGCTGCAGCAGAGTCAGCATGCGGGAGTGAGCCAGCAGCGGTTTTTTGTGATTGAGCCTTAGATTGCTGCTTCAAAAGATACAAAATTAACCTTTATTCTTGGGCTAACGTCTCTACTTGAGCTCACACACCTCTGCGCTCCTCTTGTCTCACAGCATAGTTCATTTTCTTAGAGACCTTCGTTAAGTCGTCACGTTTGCCTTTTAGCCTTGGCTGCCAGGAATCTCAAAGCTTCATATTATGCTCATTGCAGAGGCCTAAGTCTATATTTCCCACCATCGGTATCTCACCTCATCCCCTGCCCATTACACAGCGTTTGGCCTTTCTTCTTTTAGTCTCACTTGGCTATAACTTTTAACATAAGCTACCCTACAGCTTTCGTGGTGACAATACAAATAAAAGAAAAGAACTAAAGTGTCTTTAAATGACTTTCCATTTTGGAGCAGCCAAAGTCTTTGGGATACCCCAGTGTTACTGAGAAAGGCTGACGGAAGGTGGAGCGCTTTAGCCCGGTGATTAGCACGGCTCATCAGAAGCCGTAAAGCCTTCACACCACAGTCCGCTCCCCATGAGCCGAAAGTCATCCCTGCCTCCCTCAGTGAAGTCCCCAGTCTGTAAAATGATGACAATGCTTGCTCCTTCTCTCTGTCACACTCATGTTATGAGGATCAATGGGACAGCAACTATAAAGTGCTTTGAGCTCCTCAGGGGACAGTGCTCTATAATTACCATTATTGACAGCAGCGTGGAACCGCTGTAGGCTTTTTAGGGAACAGTTCTCATCCTCTGCGCCTGCCACAGCTCCGCAAGGTGATTGGAGCCGCTGATGGGCTCGCGCACAGGCGGAGTTTTCCTTCAGCTAAACATACTGGCCGCTAGTCCCAATGAATGTCCAACGCTCCAATGCAAAAGAGAGTGCTCAAAATGCAGAACGGTCCAAAGAAGGCTGAAAACAACATGCCATCACCACTGCCATTAAAGGAATGTTTGAAGCACCCAGCAGCACATCAGTGTAAACTGACATATTGCAGGGACAGCTGGCAGCAGGTGGCAGGAGGCCCGGATCCTTACAGCTAGTCTACACAAAGATAATCCTTTTCCTACTTAGGAAATGCTTGTATAGGATTCCATTCTGTATGTTGGAAAGGAATAAATGATGTCCACATCCATCAAGCTGCCAAGGCTTTTATGACCTTTTTAGACTATTTCTGGAAGCCTGTATTATCACAGGGAGGCACCTAGGTTCGACTCCATAACTTTGTCACTCTGCCTCCTGACTGTGACTATGTGACTACTCTCCTTTCTCTTATCTGAGCTGACACTCTACATCATTTTTAGCTAGGTCAGAATTCCACAGGCATATTTCTCCTCTACACAGCTCTGATTCCTCCCCAGTCTGAAACATTGCCCTTTGCAACCAATGTAATTTTAAGACTGTATTTTTCAAGTATCATATCGCCAGGCATGGTGGCTCACACCTGTAATCCCGGCACTTTGGGAGGCTGAAGCAGGAGGATCACTTGAGGCCAGGAGTTCAAAACCAGCCTAGGCAATACAGCAAGACTTAATCTCTACAAAAAGTTTGAAAATTGGCCAAGCATGGTGGCATGCACCTGTAGTTCTAGCTACTGGGGAGGCAGGAGGATCACTTGAGCACAGGAGCTCAAGGCTGCTGTGAGCTATGATCACACCATTGCACACAGCCTGGGTGACAGAGCGAGACCTTGTCTCTGAAAAAAAAAAAAGAAAAAAGTTTCACATCTTTTCATTCCTTCTCCAGCCCCTCTGTTTCGAATATGTTCTTCCAAGTCTTTTCTGATCCTAAAGAATGCCAGGACAGATCCTAAAATCAGACCTCATTCACTTGACTCCAGAAAAAGCATATTTGCCTGCTATTTTAAAAATCTGGGCACAATTCATATAGTAACAATGGCTCTCCAAAAACTTCAAGAACTAAATGAAATGAGGCAGTTTCTGGGTCAGGCAACTGTAAAGCCAAAGCAAAAAAAAAAAAAAAAAAAAAGAAAAAATATATATACTGTTTCAAGCTTCATTTGGGTGCAAAAGAAAAATATACTGTACTTAACAACTTAGCATCTCACTTCCAGTGAAGCATCAGTGAATGCCAGGAAATGCGATTTCAGAATATCTGAAATTCAACTGCAAACTTGCATTAACACTTAGGAAAGAGGAGGGGAACATGAAGCGACAAATTTACTTGGAGTCTTGCAGACTCTTTTTTAGCCAAATTGCCAGTTTGAGACAGCTCATCATCTTTGTAAGAACATGAACCGCAGACTTGTCACTTTCCCCGCTCTGCGCTAATACAAGCTGAGTGATTATGTGCCTGCCCTCCCCCGTCAGCGCCCGGTTCCTGTTCTCTGCTGTGCAGTTAGAGCCACAGAAAAGTCCTCTCACGGGACTAATGAAAGACTGTCATCAGCACTCTATGACTGGATAATGGTGGAATAAATGTTATGGGTGAGTAGCACCTTTGCGTGGAAAGTACAAGTCTCACTAACAAAGAGAACGGACTCGGATGAAGGCCCCTCAAGCACAGCATTCAGCTAACAAGATGCTGCTTTGGGTTGCTTCTGCCCCTGACCTGTCCGCAGGGACTGCCACCTCCTTCCTCCACATAATCAGGCTTATTTCTATTTGGCCAATCACATAAATTGGGAGCACACTTCCAGTGAAAGATCTCCCAGATACTTCAAGAAGAAAACTGACATCGAGGATCTTTGAAAGCTTTGGTGGAGGGGTTAAAGTTTGATCTGACTGTATCTGCCCATAAGAATATCAATAAGTCCTTAGTGAGAAACAATAAATGTATGGAATGATTTATAAAGTACTTGAATTATTATATGCCTGTAATACCCTATTTTCATGTGAAAATATAATTTAATCATCACAATCACCCTATGAACATATCACTATCTTCATTTGAATGTATGAAGAAACCAAAATGTGGTACGTGGCTTGCCCAAGGTCATGCACCTGGTGAGAGTCTGATTCCAGACTCTACATGCTTAACTTCTACACCGTGCGGCTCCCATGTATGAGCCAGGCCTTCTCTTCCAGAACTGCCCCCTGAAGCCAGCGACATCAAGGCAGACAGCCATGGCAGGGCTCTATAGGAGAGGAGAGCAATTGGACACTTTATGAGCTCATTAAAACCTCCTTTCTTCCCTCTCTTAGGCCCTTCCCTATCAAATGCTGGCAAAGGGGAGTGAAGGACAAAGGACAAACCAAGTGCTCTCGAAAACACATCTTTTTGTCCCAGATGGGCAACTTTCTCCCTCTGTTCCCACCATCCCCTACACAACCATTTGTAAGGCGGACTTTTCAGCACAGGCTGCCACACCAAAGACTGTGTTTCTCCCAACTTCAGCTACTTTTTAGTCACAAAAAGTCACTCATCCTACCAAAGCATTGAGGGGGAAGTTGTACCCTACTGCAGGTGAAACCAATTAAATTCTAGAGTTTCTCTGTCAGCATGTCCAGAACTAAAGTTCCTCTTGGATTATCAGGGAAGTACATAAACCGGTCTTAAACCCAAGATGCGGCTCAGCTGAGAGACAATACCCAGGTCATCCTGCCCAGGAAAAGCTGGTGCTTGGTCGACATCAGGTACACTGTGTCCTGTTGACATGACATCATGTAAACACACAATCAAGGAAATTGGTCTGGGGAGGTCCTCAAGGCCATTTATTTATTTGTTTACTTTAGAGACAGGATCTCTCTCTGTCACCCAGGCTGAAATGCAGTGGCCTGATCATAGCTCACTGTAACCTCAAATTTCTGGGATCAAGGGATCCTCCTGCCTCAGCCTCCTGAGCAGCTGGGACTACAAGTCGATGCCATCATGTCCAGCTAATTTTTGTTGTTGTTGTTGTAGAGATGGGGGTCTCACTGTGTTGCCCAGGCTGGTCCCAAACTCCTAGCTCAAGGGCAGATATTTCAAACCTCTGCCACATGGTGGGAGGCCTTTTCCCAAACCAATTTTTGCAATTTGGTTTTATTATGTCAAATCCTATTTCGTTGCGATGGTATTATTATTTTTTTCTTTTAAAAATAAACACTAAAAGTAAATAAATCCCCAGAGGGATTCTATTCTATATCCTTAAAGTGTGGCTGGGTCTGGTAGCTCTAACTCCCTCCTAGTCCTGATTCTTACCTCCAGTTCACAGACGGCAGAAGAAGGGACGTTTGTGCTCCCTACCACCACTGTGGCTGCCACGCTGGCATTTGCGATACTAGTGTCTTTGTTACGCCTGGCTGCGTCCCTTCTTGTCATGCCACCGAGAAATCTATAGGAATCAGGTTACCTGTGGAGACTAAATTAACTTCTTCAAAATGTATTGTCACATCAGCATGTCATCCATTGATGAAATTATTTTCATGTATAAAACTAAGACTAAACCAAAAATTGATAAGTCATTATCAATAAGACTATATGCTGATTTGAATAAGATAATAGAAATCGAACTGCTAAAGCATCATGCAGGGTAAAGATAAGGGAGTGTGTGTAATATATACATGCTACATACATGCATACATGTGGGCATATGTGAGATGCATATGCATACATATGCCTATGTATAATATGCATTTAGGTCAAGTTCTGTTAGTTCAAAGAGTTTCTCTGAAACATCCTCCTCCAAAAAGCCCTTCGCCCATTTGTATTTGTCATGTTTTCCATATATGTTTAAATTCTTAGTCGTCTTGTTACGGCAAGTGTGAGTGACCGGTCCCAGGGGAATAACCGAGCGGCACGCAGAGAGTTGGAGAGTCAGAAAGTTTTATTGCCGGCGGCCCAGATTGAGGTCAAGCCTCCCAAAATCTGAGCACCTTTTCCGAGTTTTTGTCAGATTTTATACCTTTTCTGGGGGATTACTTTTAACAAATCACACACAGGTACAAATGATTAACCAATTATCAAAAAGACTTAAAAGTTATCCAATAAACAATAATTCTTATAAGTAGTAGAATCATGATAGGCTTATAACAAACGTCATAATCATGACAGGCTTGCAGTTTTGTTCAGCTTTGCTCAATTGCTCTGTGATTTTTTAGCTCGCAAGGCTGACAGGTGTCAGTGTCTACTTGCTGCTTTGTGGTTTTAAGCAGAATCAGCTCAGAAATTTCCCTAACAGTGTGGAGCTGAGAACAATTTCTTTCAGACTGGCTCCACTGGCCTTTTTGTGAGGGGATGGCTAAGTGTCAAAGGGTGAAAGGATTCACTGTAACATCCCACTTGAACGTGAAGGCGCATCTCATATTCATTGCTACGCTCCCAGTCGGTAGGGAATTGCTGACAGAGGCTATTAAGCACTTTTTAAAAACTTACTATGCTATTCAGTGATCCTTGCAAATGATATCCTTCTCACAACAACTGGGATGATCAATCAAGAGAGATCTTCCGCAGAGAAAAGAAGAAATTTCACATTCCAGTGAGGACAGGTTTTCACAAGTTGTAACAGAGGCTCTCACAGCCCACAGATAATGAGGACAAGAGCTTGCCAGAAGGCCCAGCTGCTACAGCGAGGTGTTCTGTGGCAAAGACAGCAGTTAGCCAAGAGCAGGCTCAACGCAAAGAACTTCAGTCAGAGGAATCCGGATGGATGGCCTTTATGAATTCTTAGATGTCCAGGCCACGAGGCAGTGGCCATGACTTTTAGGCCTGTTCTGTTCTGCCTTAAGAAAATCAAAGCCTAGAAAAAAAGACTCAAACAGAAAATTAACTCGTCATCCTCAACATGCACAAACTTTCTGTCACCACCAGCCACCCACTCCTGCCCCGGGACAGTGCCCAGCACCCTCTGGTGATGACTGGGGACGAAGCCAGAGAACATTTTTGATGCCTTCCCTGGACAGCATCATTAGCTCTATGTGGTCTTCAACTGTACCTTGAAATAAAAATTTCAAGGCATTTATTTATTTTTCATTTTTTCCTTATTTAATTCTTGTCAAAGTTCAAGATTCCTATGCTCATTATAAAACATGAAACAACTTAAAACTACATAAAAAGAATAATTATTCAACTCAGCATACCCCTCCTCCATGTCTACACCCAACAACCCACCACTCTGAGGAATCCAGAGTCAAGAGACTCGTATGTATTCTTCTGGAACTTATGCACATGTATTCATGAAGACATGCATGTATACAGGAGGTTTTCTGGGTTTTGTTTGGGGATTTTTGCCAAAATAAAATCACACTCTTCATATTATTCTGTAACTTGACTTTTTCACTTGACAATATTATGGACATCCCCCTATCAGTTAATGGTAACTGACTAATTTCACATGGGGTTGCCAAACTACAGTCTGTGAACCAGTCACCTGTCTTTGTAAATAAATTTTTATTGGAGCACAGACCAATTCATTTTCCTTATTGTCTATGGCTGCTTTTGCCCTACAACACAAAGGTAAGTAGTTGTGATAAAAACCGTATGGCCCACAAGCCTAAAATATGTATTATACAGCCCTTTATGAAAAAGTGTGCTGAGCCCTAGCTTAAAAGAGCAATCATTTATTTCCTTGATTCTGCAGGTTAGCAATCGGAGCAGGGCTCTGCTGGACAGTTCTTCTGTTGGTCTCATCCAGGGCCACTTATGTGAATGCAGTCATTTGGCAGCCGAATAGTCCAAATGGTTTCACTCACCTGTTGTTAGTTGGTGCTGGCTATCAGCTCGGCCACATGTGTCCAGCAGATGTCTTCACATGGTGGCAGCACTTCCAGAGGGCAGCCCAGTACACAGATGGAAGCCTCTGCTTACATCACCTTTGTCCCATTGGCCAAAGCAAGTCACCTGGCCAGGCCCAGAGCCAGAGGGAAAGGAGACTACGTAAGCACAGGGATTCACTGGAGACTATTTCTACAAGGATCTATTCTATCCTGCAAGTCGGTGGATATAGATACAGTCATTCAATGTAGATCTAATCCTAGTTTTTATTCTAATTTCTTCAATCATAGTCATATTAATATATGTGCACAATAATACGTAATTTTACATGAATGGGATCATATGCAGGCCTGAGTTTTTAGGACAGCATTTTTTTGTCTCTCTTTGCTTGCCTGCCCCTTCTTGCTCTCTCCACCTCACATCACCCCCAGTGCACACACACAGGAAATGGGTGTTAACAACCCAGTCTATAGCACTTCATACTTTTCTCCATGTTCATACAATCACATGCAATCACCGTTTTATTTACATATGGTCATGTCATACATGCTGAGTTTTTTTAATAGTGTGATCTTTTGTTTTTTTGTTTATCTCCTCTTTCCTTTTCTGTTCCTCATCTTCACTGTACTATCCACTGCCCACCCAGACACATACACACATATTTGGGGAAGGGATGGGGTTGATTCTACATCTTTGCAATTGTGAATTGTGGTACAATAAGTATTCGAGTGCAGGTGACTTTTTGATAGAAAGACTTATTTTCCTTTGGGTACATACCCAGTAGTGGGATTGCCAGATCCAATGGTAGGTTTACTTTTAGTTCTTTGAGGAATCTCCATACTGTTTTCCATAGAGGTTGTACTAATTTACATTCCCACCAACAGCATATAAGCATTCCTTTCTCTCTGCATCCATGCAGCATCTGGTGTTTTTGGACTTTTTAATATAAGCCATTCTGTCCAGGAGTGGTGACTCACACCTGTAATCCTAGCACTCTGGGAGGCTGAAGTGGGAGGATCTCTTGAGGTTAGGAGTTTGAGACCAGCATCAGCAAGAGTAAGACCCCATCTCCACTGAAAATAGAAAAATTCGCCTTCTACCTCTATGCCCATTGCTTCATTTTCAACTTTTATCTACTTAAGTGTGTTTTTTATGAATATCATAGGACTGAGTGTTCTGTGTAAAGAACTATTTGGAATGTCTTTCTTTTCCTCTCCTTCTCCGCATCCCTATTTCTAGGTTTTTGTAAGATAGTTTAGCACTTTATTTTCCAGAATATTATTAGAATTTTCTTTGGAGTATGTCTCCAGTATTTCAAGACTACTCTTGATATTTATATCACACAGTCCCATCCTAGCATTCTCCAGTAATTTTTAATTATTGCATTAGCTAAAGTAACACCAACTGCTGTAACAGATAAGCCTTGAAATCTAAGAGGCCTAAGACAATATAAGCTTATTACACATTTACGTAAAGTCAAATCTGAGGTAGGAAACTCTTCCCTGTGATCACCCAGAAACCTAGGCCAAGATGACCTTCCATTTTCAACTCTTGGCTTCCAAGGTCTCCCCATGTGTCAGCTTCCAACTGGCAGAGAAAGAAAGACAGCATGGGTCATGCTGACAGAGCTTACAGCCCTTCCACCTGCATTTCACTGGCCAGAACTCAGTCCTGTGGCTACACCAAACTGCAGAGAAGATGGAGAAATGTAGCTTTGCTATGTCCCCAGGAAGAAATGGAAATGGAATTAGTAAACAAATTCTAGTCATTAAATATCCATTTAATCAAGAGACACTCAACTTTTCTCAAGAAATGCAAACTGAAAAAATCACCTATTCATTGCATCTAGCTCAAAATCCAGAAACTCTCCAATGATGTACAGTCCTCACCCTAGGGAGCAGCTGTGGCCCAGGGTGGCAGTAACCTAAGAAATAAAAAGATAAGTTCACTGCCTCACCACACACATACACACATACGGAGCCAATCTGGAATGTCCCAAGCAGAGACAGAATAACCCAATAAAAACTTCCTTTTGGAAACCGAAAGAATTGGGAGAGTCACAGTGGTCATTAGTCCACAAAGGTTGTGAAGGCCTACTTGGCAGGAATGGTAAAGGCCCAGCCTTGGGGACAGGGAAGTTGCTCCCTGAGCCCTGTTCTTATTACCCATGGCCCCTGTCCTCCATGCCTTTCTCACAACTGCTCTGAAATAGCAGGTAGAAAAGTCATCCCCTTAATCTGATCCTTCCCATGGGGCTGAATTTTAATGGGAATTAGTTTTTCACAATATTTCTCAGATTTATCTAAAAGTCTAGAAGCAGATGACTTTTCCAACTCTTCCTGGTTTCCAATTTCTGGTCTCTCTTTCTCTGTCTGCTGGTTGGACACCATGGGAAATCTTGGCAGAGATGAACTGAAGATGGCAGAGCCTCCACAGCCCAGGCTCTGAGTGGACTGGGGGGGCCTCCCCTCCAGCCCCCGCCACCACCACAATCATGGGGCTTTTTGAGAGCAAGAAATGTGAGAGCTCCCGTTGTGAGAAGCCTCTGAGGGTTCAGTGTTTATCTGTACCACGAGTAGTGTTCCTTCCCTACATACTGAAGGTTCACTACTAGTCACTTTTTCTCTCCTCATTATCTTCCATCTTGCTACTCTAATTTTTTACGTATTTTGCTTTTTTCTTTTTTTCAAATATTCTCTTCAAATGTGGGTTATATATTCGCTGAATCATTGCATACTTGCATACTTGTAAACATCTTTCTTTCCATGTTGGGTATGTACCACATGTCATCCAAGATTCCATCTATTGTAAGATACACCATTATTTTATGTACCCCAAAGAAAGAAAAAACACTTCCAATTAAATTGTAACATAATGCCTTCTTATAACTTGGAGATTTGTTTTATAGTTATTGAAAGAGATCTTTCAGACTTAGACATAGATTTTTTTTATATTTTTATCATATTTTACCCTTGTGCATTAATAAAAAGGAGAATTTGACACAATAAATTGGGTAAGGCAATCCTAAAACTTCTTCACAGAGAGTCCAGATATCCTAAACTACTCATTAACTCAGAGTTGTAACACCATGTTTTCCCACACAATATCATCTTCTCTGCCATCAAGAGAGTTCTTGAAAGAATGCTCTATTATTATCTCTAGGGACACAAAATTCTCACATCATTTTGGGAACAAGTGAACATAAACCGGTGGGCACTGCCACTCAGAGACCTGGAAATAAAAGTTCTCTAAGATGAGACCATATTAGATCCTAACAGGCTTGAAGCAGAAAAGAAGTCTTCATACATAGCCTCTGCGGTGGTTTTAGGCAGTCTTTCATTAATGTAAATTGCCATCTTTTCAATGAGATGTGGGAAATCTCAGCCTCTGGGGCTTCAAAATAAAGTCCTGGCTTGCCCAGGAGCCCAGTCCTCTTGGTATTTATGTTTAACATCAAGTACCTCATGCAAAAATAATGACCTTGGCTCCTGTTTCAGAAGGCACCGAGGCTATGATCTGAAGGGGACACAGATTAGTAAACCAGGAGGTAAATCATTTCTGGCTGCTATACTGCTCCAAGTTTTCCTTCGTTTAATTAGTTCAGCCAGGTAAAGGCTGAGTTGTTTAGAATCCTTGTTAACCTCCTATTGGAAAAATTAAATCAATTCCATCCAAAATGTTTAGAAAACAAAATCATTATCTAGGAAAGTTAAATCTTGGATTGAAAGTTAAATCTTGGATTGAAACAAGACACACGATATGATTTCTCTTAGGAAAAATAAGCTTCTCAACTGCAACCTGAGCAAGCTCCAACCTTAATGGAGCCATAAAAGTGTTTGGTGCTGTACTCAGAGACAAGATCTAGTAATTCCTTTGTGAACGATGAAAGAAATCCATCACTGAGGCCTTGTGGGCAGGAACACAGATTTAGGGGGTCAAAACACCAAGCATTCCTATTCCTGACCCTACCACATGAACCCCTAATTAATAATGGGTGTCTTAATGTGAAAAATACTTTCATAACTGAAGGGCAACCTATTCCCATTCATACGCAGACCACAAATCAGTCATAATTCCCCAAACACCAAGAAGGAGCTGCTCAATTTGTATCTGTGTTGAACTTCAAGTGTTGCATAATTTATATCTAAAATCCACTCTCATACATCTACTAAAATACCCACTCTGACCTTCGCTCCCAATCCCAACTGCATTAAAAGGGACTATAAATCACTGAAACAGAATCACCCAATCACAGACCCGCTCTCTCCGAGCCGGCAACTTTCTTCCTTTGATGAGTTCATCATCCCCCAGAACAGGTTATAAAAATTATTCACATTTTGAGATAATAATTCAAAGCCTCTTCATTTTACACTGTGGTTCATTGTCCGCCCAAGTGAACCAAGTGAGAGTGTAGACAAATGAAGCGGCCGGGTTCCATGAAGCTTTCCATTTATCCCTACCTGGAGAACACCACCCTCAGGTCCACGCTCACTCCCTGCACTGAACCCGTCCTCAATTTAACAGAGCTCTGCTTTTGCTTCAACAGACCTTATATCCAAGGATGGCCCAAGCCAACTGGAAGCTTATTTTGCCTTTTCATCACAGCAAAGCTTTGCCTTGAGGTACAAACATTTCTTCATTTGTAAAAGACAATGTTCTCTTCGCTCAGTTTGGCCAGGGAAGGAAAGCTTTGAAAAATTCTCTCAATTCTTGGGTGCAATTCATGCTTAAATGATAACGCTTAAATGCTGATAATGCTGACGGTGTGAAGTTCACCTCCACCCCAAATTGCTATACAGGAGGAGAACCAGAAGCCCTGCTGCAAACAAGTGCCGCCAGGAAAGGTTTCTTCCAGCAGTTTCCAGGGAAATTTTCCAAAGAGATTTAAGAAGAACTGTGAAAGAGGCTTGTTACCAACTGCCACCTGGCAGTGGGGCAGCTCGGGATTTTCCTTGGCAACTATGGCGTCATCTGTGTCTTAGAAGGGGCTTGGTCCATCCAGGATGGTAGCAGAGGGCGCTTAGGCTGGGACAGTAGCTCAGCTTGCTTCAGACCTCGCATCTCATGAGTCTGTTTCCAGGGAAGCAGTGCACTTTGAGTTGACATTAATCTGTCCTGTTCAAGGGACTTGGTCAGTGACCACCCTCTCCCTGAAACCAGGGTGTTTGACTGAAGCCCCTTCCCCCAATCCTCAGAAAACATATTGTGTTTGGCTCCCTACAAAGGCTTACACGACTTGTGAGCGTCACAAATACAAGCTGGCCACCCTGCTAAAAATAAGGTAAAGGAGCTTGGAACATACCTGTTTACCCACTAGCTTATTAAGAAATTTAAATTTCTCAGGCAGTATGTAACACAAGAAGAAAAAAGTTCTTCCATATGGGCCACCACATGCCCCAGAATTGAATTAGATCTGTTGTATCACCAAGAGATACGATAGTGAGAGACTCTCACAGGTGTTTGATTCCTTTCTTCTTTTCTTCTTCTTCTTCTTTTTTTTTTTTTAACTCTTGATTTTTTTCTTACGACACCCTCAAAGGTGGGTAAAGCCTCTGTACAATAAAGCCAAGTTAGCCAACTTGTTCATTGCTCTTGTATTTCTGGGCCTAGAGAGCATCACTAACCCCTGTTACCCTGGGGTCCAATTTCTTATGGCTGGGCAGGGCCAAGATCTAGAAGATGCCTTCAAGTGGGGGATGTTCTTTCACGCTTCAATTAAAGAAGGATCAGAGAAAACATTGCCTGGGGGAGGAAAGGCTGTTTGCCAATATATGAAAAGGCAGGATTTTCAAAATATGTTTTCACCTGTGGTGTTCTTTAGAAAAAAATTCCTTGAGTTTTGATTGTCAGAGCCAGTTGCCCTGGGAATGAGAAGATAGAAATCCAATGAGAATAAGATTTGAGAAGTATTTCCACCAGGCAGGACATGATGCATGGGACCCAGGAACGGTGAGGGTTAAAGCCCCCAGTGACTGGTTTTGTAAAGAGAAGAGGTGCCCCTGGCAATTTTGGGGTGTTCTGTCAGACTGTAATAGCTGGAAAGATGTTAAATGGATTCTCCGCAAGCCCATTTGCAGTGACCTGGAACAATGCGAGGTAAAGAGAAGCCACCAGCTTAGTTTTGTGAAAAACAAGTTGCTATCAGCCTAACCAGGGTTGGCTCTGTGGTAGTGACAGATGGATGCTAGAAAGCAATAGACGTTATCTCTGGAAACTTCAGTTAGACTCTGGATTCTCTTATTGCCACCGTAACCTAAGGAACTGGTCTCTGAATGAGTGATTTGGGGGCTGGTGGCTGGAAAAGACAGCAAGTGGCTTGGAGAATGAAGGAGGAACAGAAGGCAGGAAGAGAAATGAGGTCCGTTCACTCCTGACCTGACGCAGGGGTGGGCAGAGAGCAGACCTGGCTCAAAGGGCGCCCGGGGTATTGGGGGCAGGGGTGCCTGTGGAAATCAGAAGAATTTTTCTGAGCTCCTAGGAGTAATAATTCTATTTGGTATCCTCCAGTCTGTCCCCTTTGGTCCTATTGCTATTTACTGCTTCCTCTTTTACAGGTTTTATTTTTTTTTTTATTTTTTTATTTTTGAGACAGAGTCTCACTCTGTTGCCCGGGCTAGAGTGCCACAGCGTCAGCCTAGCTCACAGCAACCTCAAACTCCTGGGCTCAAGCAATCCTCCTGCCTCAGCCTCCTGAGTAGCTGGGACTACAGGCATGAGCCACCATACCTGGCTAATTTTTTTATATATATATTTTTAGTTGTTCAGCTAATTTCTTTCTATTTTTTTAGTAGAGACAGGGTCTCGCTCTTGCTCAGGCTGGTCTCAAACTCCCAGAATGCTAGGATTACAGGCGTGAGCCACCGTGCCCCGCCCTTTTCCAGGTTTTAAAACTTCCCTGCCAAAGTGGATGCTGAGAAGTAACAACAAAAGTCAATCTGCTTACTTAAATCTTTTCTAACGTAAAGGAACATGGTCTCATTCAATGCCATGGTGCCTCACCGTGGTGGCTTTTGTTTACTCCAGCAATGGATTCAATTTTACTTATGCTTACTTCTAGAACTTGAGCCTAACGAATGAACTTTTTACAACTTCCATTCTGAGTTGCTATTATTTATAACAAACGCTGAATAAGGTTTGGTAATGAGAAAGGCTAAATAAACTCTTGACTGTGGATCAAAAGGGAGAATACATTTTCACTATCATTAATAAATATTAACCATTGCCAAAAATGACCATTTGTCCCAGTTTGCCAGAGATGGTCCCAGTTCATGCGTGTTGTCAGGGCAAAATTTCCGCATCTCCTTTCTCACTGGCATCAGGGTCTCAGGCCAGGTAACAAACACATGCTCAGCCCGCCCGGTGACCACACAGACAACTTCCCCCTCCGCCCGTTCCTCCCCTAATTACCTCCGCCTCCTTCCTAGCCCATTACTTTCTAGTCATCCTGTAGATCATCAATAATGTATTCTTCATATCCCACTTATTTCCAAAAGGGATTAAAACGGCGTACATTACATTCACTTGACAAATATCTACAGGAAGCCTAAAAGTCCCATGCATACTACCTGAGGATCTACATAAGCACAAAGCTGTTCAAATAAAAGTTAAAGGTGAAGGCAATGAAAGCCACATAGAGTCAGGTACAGTGGCGCACACCTGTAGTCCCAGCTACTCAGGAGGCTTAGGCGGGAGCATCAGCTGAGCCCAGGAGTTCCAGGCTGCGTGGGCCATAATCGTGTCTGTAAATAGCAACTACGCTCCACTCCAGCCTGGGCAGCATGGTGAGATGCTGTCTCTTAAAAAAATAAAATAACATAAAATACAGAGACAGAAGATTATTGAGTTAGAGATCATGGATAGGACAGCCATTGTAACTCCTGTCTTTGACTTTGAGCTTCCTGGTGGTAAAACCAAAAAGTAAACTGCAAAATGTATAACATCAATAATATTGCCTGAGGACATGCAACTTTGACTCAAACAGTATCTTTTCCCCGACACTAAATTCTATGAGAATTTAATCAAACAGTCAATAAAATGAATTAAGTACCTACTATGTCCCAGGCACTGTTCTAGGTTCCAGGATACAGAAGTGAACGAAAGGGAACAAACAGACAAAAATCCCTGCTCTGGGGGAGCTTACATTCCATCAGGGCAAGACTGAAAATAAATAAAATATATAATCTGTCAGATAGTGATAAGTGCTGTAAAGAGAAATGAAGGTGAAGTTGGAACAGAGAATAGAGAGCAAAGAGGGGTGGCAGTTTTAGCAAGTGGTTAGGAAACCCTCTCTGAGAAGCTGAGAGCCGTGAAGGGGAAGAAGAAGTGGTCACTCGGGTATCTAAGGAAGAGTCCTTCCGACACAGGGAAGAGCAAGAGAGCAGCTCTGGAGATGGGGGCACATGAGACCCACGTGGCTCTGGTGACACGGATCAGGAGCAGATCCCGAGGACATCCAGGCAGAGTTGGGGCAGGGAACGACAGGGAGTGGAGAACTTGGATGTTTCTCTCCCAAGAAGATGAAAAGCCATGAGAAGATTTTGAGTAGGGAAGTCTTAGGATCTGACACATTTTAAAGAATTATTCTGGCAGCTGTGTTGAGTGTGGACATAGGAGGACAAGGGACAGAGGCAGGGAGATCAGGTAAGAAGAACATTGTGAAATGTCCCAACCCAGAGAAGGTGGGGAGATTCTGGATGTGTGTTGAAGGTAGAAGCAATGCGATTTGCTAAGGGATCTCATGTGCAATGAGAGAGAAGGATCCAAGATGGCTCTGAGTCGCTCGATCGGAGCAGTGGAGCTGCTGTTCCCAACGGACAAAGCCTGAGGGGGGAAGGTCAGGAGTTCGGTCTGGGCCCTGTTCGATGGGACGTGCCTGTTGGACATCCAAGTAGGAGGTCAAGTCAAGAAGATGGTTAGATATGAATCTGGGGTTCTCATGAACCCTTACATAAAGGACATGGAACGGTAAAGTGAGCACTGTCTTTAATAGATATTTTTGCCAAAAGGACAGAAATATTTGTTTTATGACCATTTTTATATCAGCCTGCAATAAAAATCAAGGGCATACTCTTCAATCGCAGCTAAGTGAAGGCATCTCCGGAGGCGGCCAAGCTGGTGTAGTCCTAAAAGATGTTGCCTTTGGGAATTTATAATGACGTAGACCAAGCGGAAAGCTTACTGAACCTGGAGGAATGGGCAGGTCACAGGACCTCGGCCTCTCTTTCGCAGCTATGATTTCAGATTTGCCTTTGGCAAGAGGGGGCTCTCTGTATGTGTCCTCTGGGGCAGGTGTCAGGGCTGACAGTTTTCTGTGAAAGACAAATGGCAAATTCTCCCCCAGATCAAAGCCCGACTCACCTGACTTGGATGTAGGTCACCGAGAATACCTGAAAGACCAACCAGAATTTTTCCTAAAAAGGAGCCATGAATTTACTCAAAGGGACAGACAAATCCAAAGCTGAGACCCCAGAATGATAAGCTGCTGTTCAGCAATAATTTGGAATTATCCAAACTAAGTTTGGTCTTGCCTTGGCAAAAGGATGGATCTCAGGCACTGGCTTACACAGACAGACATAAGTGAACTCTTTCCCCAGCCAAATAATAAAAGAATCTATCAGTCCTCTGAATCATACCAGTCTAGAGAAAAAAAAAAAAGGTGTGCAACTGTCAGAAATGTAGCAGAGCTATCAAAAGTATTTTCAGCAACATAAATGGGGAAACTTGCATCAATATTCAGTTTTGCCTCTGAGAATGTAAAAATCACAACCTTTTAAAATTTCCTGAAACCAGGAATTTGGTCTGTCTTACTCAGTCTGCATCTTTAACACCTCCTAGAACAATATTAGCACATAGTAGGTGTTCAATAAAATAGTAACAAAAGAATGACTCAATCAACATAAAAAAATGTTTAAAAGAACCTATGAGCGCCATCTTGTGGAAGGCCTTACCATGACAACATCCAAGATTGCAGTCACCAGGCTGGGAGTGGACAGGGCAATTTCTGTGTGACAGGGACTTAGGGGTGATGGACTGTTAGAAGTGGTAGGCTAGGGAACTTGTCCTGTAGCTGTGTTTACACATCAAATACACTTTTCACTTAGATTCAGGTGAGGCCGATGGAGATTATAGGGGGCTACAGAAGTTTCCCCAAGTCCCCCCTTGGCGTTGCCCCTGAGTGCAATTGAGACGTGTAGATCTCAAAAGCAGTCCTTGACCAGTTCCCTGCCCTCAGACCCAGAAAAACTCATTACAGTAACCTGGCCTCTAATTCTTCCTTTGTGCCTCAACAGACCTTTAGGATGTGATCTAAAGAGTTCTTTGGACACTTCATAGCATCATCTGACTTCCTGTTTCTCCTATACTCCTCCCCACGCCCCATGATACTGGTATGGGCTTTGCCTCTCTTCTGTTTTCCTCCACTCCAGGAGGAGGTGGAGGGTCAGGGATAGTCACCTGCTTCGACTTGCTTATCTCCTCTGGGACCACCAAGAAGAGCAGCCTTGGGTTCTCTGTGGTCCGCATCTCTCCCATTGGAAGTCCCCTTTTTGTCACTCTCATCCCCTTCCCAAGAGCCTGGCACAGGTCACCGAGAGACAAATGAAAAAACCCAGTAACACACACGTGGTATGTAAGGGCTACTCATGATTCTCCAGGTTTCGTGGATTCCTGGAGCTTATACAACTTGGTGGACTTCTTCAAGAAAAAGGATTAAAAATTATAAACACAAATTTAGGTGCAAAAGTGAATGTTTGTTTAGAATGGGAAAAGAAATCACTGTCAATTGCTGGCACTTCAAAGATTTGGGTCCTTTTCTTCCTAAATCTGTGTCAATTGACCAGAAATGCCTACGTAGACACGGACTGCAACCTGGCCTCCTGGCCCCACCTGGACCCCTCTGCAACTGCAGCAAGTCCATTCAGAGTGGCCAGAGCACGTGACCTTCACCAGCTTTCTCTAACCCTTGACCCCAGATCAAGCCCATGGACATGAACTCTCTCTCCCCTTCAGGGCAGTTCCTTGTGCCCTGGAACAGTACTCAAAAGGGCGAAGAGGCTGCCATCCAGCCCTGAGGCTGCTCAGGGCTCTTTGCGCTGGGGACCAGCTCAAGGGAGCCCATTCAGTCAGGGTGATCTGGGAGCCACACTTCCCAACTCTTCATCTTAGCAGCCACCCACAAGTTCAGCGCTGGGCCCCAGGATTCTAGAAAGTCCAGGTAGGGGCAGTCTGACTTGTACAGTCTCCGTTCAAGGAAACACAACCCACGGGGCGCACCCCATCTGACGCAGGTAGCCTTCATGCAGACGATGACCGGTCACAGACGCTGAGCCCAAACACTTCCCCTGCGGGGAGAGAGAGGCTGGGAACAGAACGTCATGGAGCGCAGGTGCAGAGGCTTAGAACTCTCCGCCACCGCGCAGATTCGGCTGGGGACGAGGGCGCTGTTCCCATGGTAACCGAGGGCTGCAACAAACTCGGGGCCCAGGATTTCGTGGGTGACGCGCGCGCGCCAGCCCGCGCTGGCTCGGGTAAGGGCTGCGGACAGGAGCCCCATGCGTTCCAGGACACCGGACTCCTCCTCCTCCAGCCTGGGACCCTCAGACCAGAAGGGAGGGAGCAGGGATCAGAGTCTGACAGTCTGAGCAACAAAAAAGCGTCAAGTACACGACTTCTTTGTTTCTCTCTCCCTTTCCGTGCCCCTCCACTCCCTTGGCCTTTCTGTCCTCTGCTTTGACCGCTTCTCCCCTTTGTGCAGGGCGTTGTTCGGTCATGATACTGCCGCAAATACGATGTCCCTTCCACCCCAGAGAGCCCCTGGCCCTGAGTGCAAGGGGAAAGTGTGGGTGTGCGTAGTACGACGTCTTCCTTGGCAGCCTTCACAGACCAGTCGACCAGGCAGGAAGAACATTCCCCAGGTCTAAAGTTCCACCCTTGCCCACGAACTGACTCTGGTGACCCAAAGGCAAGTCACTCAGTTTTCCCATGTTTCCTTCCCCCACTTCCCTGAAATGGGAGGGAAACGGCGGTCCCAACCAGCCTTCTAGGCAGATGGTGAGCTCTGACCAGCGAATGGTATTTCACCAGTGTTCTGTGCCAAGCGATAGCTCAGAGTCACGCTCCTTGAAAGTTCAAACCTGAATACATTTGAAATTCTATTTATAGAAAAGGCCCTAGGAAATTATGTTTTAGCAAGTTCACTGGGAGTCTGTACTGCTAAAAACTGCACTGATTGGTCCAAGGCGGTTCAACAAAACTTTTTGACTTCAGCGTTTGCCCCCTGGCAAACCCTGAACCCTGGGCCAGACCCCAATCCTGTTCTGGCCCGTTAAATGTGAATGCAGATCAGCCCAGGCCTGGCCTCCTGGAACTCACAGAAGTAAGTCATAGTTGTGCCCCTCCTGGAGGAAGGCCACTGACTTCAGCCAAGAATCCTGCCAGTTAGTTAAAGAGGTTATGAACAGCTACAGAAGATAAGAATCCCAGCAACAAGAATGCCTCGTGTTTGCAGAGCGCTGTAGAATACCCTGGAATGCTTTACAGGAATGAGGCTGTCTCCTTGCTCCAACTAAGCTTTCCAAGCACCTGTTGGCAGAACCCCAGTGACAGCCAAGGGTCCTATGCCCACCCTACTCTCTTCACCATCTCCCTCTTTGGTGTCTGAGCCCACCCACAGCTCATCTCTTGAGTTTTCCCCATAGCAGGAGGGAAAGTTACATGATGGGGCTGAAAGTCCAAACCAGAAATTTCATCTGCAATCAGTCTCCTGTGTGCGTCTCCTTCCCATGGACCATTCGTTCAGGCCACATACTCCTGCTGAAATCCCCCAGTGTGCCAGGCATCGGGCTGGGCGACAGTCTCAAGTGTGAGGCAGACGCGCAAATCAAGAACAGTGCAGTGAGAGAGCTGTGGGGAAAAGAGAGGCTTTTTCTGGAAGAGCCTGAATGTCTTCCCGGAGGAGGTGACTTAGAGTTGGGTTTTAAAGAATGAATAGACTTGCTTTAAAGTGATAAGGAAACTCAAAAGCAAGCTTGGGACTCCAAATGAAATCCCACTCTGGAAGAGATGGCAGAAATATATATTGTATCCTCCAGAAAACAATAATATTGTTTGTTGGAGTAGAAAATCAAGAAGAGCTTGGGAAACAAGAGCCAGGAGGACACCGAGGCAGAAGAACTGCTCAGGTACCTGAGCCCTTGGTCCCACCTCGGGGAGAGGCTTATGGCGTCCAATATGATTCACACTAATGCATGAACAGCCAAAGGCTTGGCCTCTTTCTACCCTGGCTCATAAATAATGTAATGCTATTAATAGGTCCTCCTTCTAAGCACATCAAGAATTAAAGGGAAAGACATGGATCCACCATGTAGAGTTTTGAATAAGCTGAACTCTTCTAAGACCAAATTTCTCTTTGGTCTCCTGTTGGAAGGGACACATACAACTGTCTACCAAAGCTCGAGGCTTCTCTTGCACCATGAGACAGGGCGAAGCCCTGCCCTCCATCTCTTCTGATGGAGACGGGGCTGCCGTACCCTGTTAAGAAGGGCCCCAGTAGCAAATTCGTCAGCCTGTGCGGACCTCAGCCAAGGATCTGTATCCATGAGTCCCCAGCCCAGCCTTCCTAGACCTTAGTGGTTTACCTGGCCTCTTTATTTTCTGCTTGTGTAGCTCAAAATCTCTTTCTCTAGAAACATTTGCCTATATTCTCTCTGTCCTACCAAAAATAGAAAGTGTTAGTTTAATAACAGAGTTTATTCTGTTTTTGATATTTAATTTTTCCAAACTGGAACCACGCATCCATGCCCTTTTAGATTAGGAGAAAAGGGGTGCTTAGGCAGCGTTCCCCAAGTCCTTAGCTGACCTCTCAGCTCCAAATCCTAAAAGACCCCAATCCTGTTCTGGCCCGTGGTCATGATTAACGTCAGCTTTATGTTGGTTCACAGCTTCAAACCATGCTCCCAGATTGGCTCTGTGTGTGAGGTCTGTGCTAATGCTCTGGGAGCCATGCCTGACCATGTACACGGACACGCTATCCAGTGAAATGAACACTATCAGTACGCCTCACCCAGGTCTAATTTTCTGAACTCCTGGCAAAAGGTGGCACTCAGCAGCCCTAGTCAAATTAGTCTGTGCCACCAACTTCTACAGGGGTTTGGGGATGCTAGGAGGCACTGGGGAAAGACTCAGGGACAGCTCCCAGGTGACAGTAGGCACCTGGCCCAAGAAGCCACTAATTCCCAGAACTCTAGAGCCTCTTGGCTACAGACATTAATTTCTTTTGCTAGAAAGGGCTCACTGCCACAGGGGTGCCCTTCTTTGAACAAGGACATGGGTCCAACATAGGTTAATAGATTTACCGAGGTCACCCATTCTCTATCCTGCAAAATTTCTAACTCCGGGAAACTTGCAGGCTCCCGGTACCATCCTGGGTTCTGCAGCATGTACAAACGAGCCATTCTGCCCGGACTTCTGAAGACTCCAGTCTTCACATTGAGGATGGCCTCCAAGTGACCCGGGTAATTATGCTTGGAAGAAACCCATGAGCAGTCATAATCGGAAAGTCCCTTTGCTCCTGGTCTTGCCCGTCTTCCAAATGACTAAGTTGGCATTTTCAGGTCATGAAAGACCCCCTCCCTCTGATTCGGTCCCTCCCTGGTTCCTCATTAAGATCTAGAATGCTCCCTGCTTGTCTAGTCTGCCATGTGAAAACTTAGACCCTCTAGCCAAGGCAGCTGCCCTTGACTCTCTAGGGAGGTCAGCAAGGGAGGAAGAGCCCTGCAGGCCAGGTGGGTGGGAGGGGGGAGAGAGGGCTGTCACACTGGGCAGTAACAGCATAGCCGCTGTCCATGAATAAGCTCCCCTGGAACATCCTCTGGCTGCCTTTTAATTAAGCGGAGACTGCCCACTTCCCTCCCGGGCCCCACGCACCAGGAGCCAGAGGGAGTGCTGGCTTCTACTGCGTCCCCATTGTCTCCCGTATGGATGATTATTCTTCCAACTCCTATTAAACTCTCCTCTTTCTTTATTCACTACATAATCACATTACGCTGTATTTTAATTTATTTTCCTGTCTTCCTTCTTAAGCAAGAAGCTTTCTTTGAGTACATAGGTGTGCCTCCTGCAACCTTGCGGCCCCAAGGCCTGATGCAGTGTCTAGCACATTGAAAAAGTCCTCAATAAATGTTTGTGGAAGGAAAGAGGAAAAGAATAAAGAGAAAAAGGATAGGAGGAAGACTTGGAAGCTTATCATTTTTAGAAGTACACTGGCTAAAGTCTGGCTAATAAATACACTGAATGATAGAATCAGAATTCACAAATATTTGGGCAGCCTGATGGGTGAGGCAAAACCAGCAAGATGAAATTTAATACCAATCCATGTAAATACCTGTATCAGGTTCAAAAAATAAACAGAAGTTTAACACAGAAAAAAGAAACAGATAAAGAACATAAAAGCTACCTTCAAATATTTGCAGCTCACCCTGGAGCCAGGCTGTTGCATGTAGCTCCAGGGAGCAGACCTGGGAAGGTGGCTAGAAGCCCAAGGGAAGATTTAGCAGCAGAAGTCTGTGCATTTGTTTCATGCTAAGTACAGCGCCTGCCACACAGAAATGGTAGCTGTGATCTTTGTTATCATTATTATTACAGCATCAAGGACGTTATTTATTATTTATTAGAGCTGTCCAACAGTCTGCCTCTGGAGACACTGAGCTCCCATCCTTGGAAACTTAAGTTTATCACTGGGGAGCCACCTGTCTGGGGTGTTTGTCGAGCTGATTGCTAACCCCTGGCTGCCCCTTTTCCGTAATCCTGTGATTCTAGGAACAATGCTCTGTATGTCCTGGGTAGTGAAAGCTGTAGATACAATTCCTGCCTTAGCGAACTGTCTTTCCTATAAAGAAGGTTTTGCACTTTCTGCATTTGTTGCAATGCGCCTCCTTCATGCAATCCCTCTGAAGCATCTCTTTGATGTTGGAAAATAAAATTGCTCTGTGTGAAAGCTTCTTTAATCGTATATAGACACAAATGCCTTTGTATCTTTGGGGATGTGCCAAACCACTCTTGGTATTTCAGAATTAATCTTATTAAAGAAAGCTCGGTTTAATCCCTACTGCTGCTTGCCAGAGATGTTGAATAATTCTGCACCTGTTCCTCCTGCCAATTTACAGTGCTCCCTTCCTGGATTTACTGTTGTTGAGGAAAACACATTGGCAAAATTAGGCTGGACAATGGGCTTCTCATTTTCAGTTTAATGCTATAGTAATAGCAATGTTCCCTTTATAAGTCTTTATCTCAATTTCTTAATTAAAGGAAAGAAAAGTAAGGGGAAAGGGAAGTTTGCCTGTTGTGAAAAATAATAAATGACACAATGAAGTTGCTTCATAAGCTATCTAACTCAATATAAATACTTATGAGAAACCATCAGTTTTACTAAGAAAAATGGGGTTCATATAAGGTAACTGTCTGTTGTCTCTTCCCAAAGAGTGCAGGAAACACTTTTCCTTGATTAGACCTAGTTTGTAAAGTATATTTTGTTTCTAAATGTATGTTTTATATATATACACACACATACAGTCATGTGCTACATAATGATGTTTCAGCCAACGATGGACCACACATACAACAGTGGTCCCATAAGATTATGATACTGTATTTTTACTGTACCTTTTCCACCTTTAGGTACACAAATACCATTGTGTTACAGTTGCCTACAGTATTCAGTACAGTGACATGCTGTACAGGTGTGTAGCCTAGGGGCCATAGGTTGTACCATATAGCCTAGGTGCCTAGCAGGCTGTCCCATTTAGGTTTCTGTAAGTACACTCTACCATGTTCGCACAAGGAAATTGTCTAATGACATCTTTCTCAGAATGTTTCCTCATCATTAAGCAACATGTGACTGTGTTTATATCAGTCAAAATGATCTTACTGGCTCCCTCCCTCCCAACGCATTTCTGGATCTTCTCCATTAGGAGCTATCAATGAATGATTGAAACATCCAACCATATGGGATAATCACTCATTTATTCATTCTGACAAATATTTATCAAGCTCCTATTATGTGCCAGGCACTATTCCAGGTGGTGAGAATACAAAGGTGAACAAGAAAGCCAAGTTCCTATTCTCAAACATACAGCATGGTGTGTTCAGGAGTGACAACTGTCACGAAGAAAATACAACAACATGATAAGATACATGGTGACTGGGGGTGAGGGTGACCATGGGGGTGGGGCGATTTTAGGTCACTTGCTCAGAGAAAGCCTCACTGGGGAGGCGAAATTTGAGCTGAAACTTGAGGAGAAGGAACCAGGCATTTGAAGATCTTCGAGTGGATGAAGAACTTTCCAGATGATGGGAAGGACTAATGGAAGAGTCCCAAGGTCAGAATAGGCTGTAGGAAAGGAAGGACGGGGGTTCCAAGAGGGCAGGAGAGGAAGTCTGGCCAGCATGGCTGGGTCTTGGGGGTCTTCCAAAGCGGAGTGCAAGCCACTGGAGGATTTTTAGCCAGGGAGCAACATGGTCTATTTTATTTTCCTGAAAGATCACCTCTGAAGAACGGATTACTGGAAAGCAAGAGCCAAAGCAGGGAGACCGTTGTCAAAAATACTGGATTAGATGAGGATGATTGCAGTGGTGGTGGAGAGAAGAAGGGATGCAGGATATTGAGGGGGAGATAGCATTTAGAGGACTTCCTGATCGATTTGGGTTTGGAAGGATGCAAGGGAATCAAGGGTGACTCCCAGCTTCTTCATCTGAGCACTCAGTGAATTCACCGGAGGGTCCCCAACTTTCTCAGTTCACCTGTGCCCTTAGTGTCTCCATGAATTTTTCATGGTGCTCCTTGGCCAAAAGCAATCCCTAACGGTTCCATTTATCAAATAGTTATATGCAAATAACTGAATATTTGTGTCTCATCCTCCTGGCACATATTTACGTCACAATTTAATGCACAGAAAGTGCAGGAAAAAATAATGCTTTTATTTCATTCTTAAATAGTCACAATGACTTACTGATGGAATGTGTGTGCCTGTTGGACGTTGCATAACTTCTCAAATCTTGGAATCACATTGGACACAGCCACCCTCATTTCCTGTTCCACACTGATTTTTATGCGGTACTTGCTTTTTCTCTTAACAGCTGCCAAAAACCCAGCTTTGCAAACGATATGCCATCATTGAAAGGAATGTGGTGTAATCTAGAGTCAGTAGTTCACACGTTGTCCAACAGATGTCGAGTATCCCTGTTTCTGTTTCCCTCAAAAATTAAAACTACACTGTGGCATTCCTGTGAATTCTCTGCAGTGCCAGGGGAGCCTTGGTGCACAGATTGGTCAAGCCACTTAGGGGTGTAATGGGGGTGGCAGAAGAGGTACTGTTAATGAGGGATGCTTGGGTTTGATTTGCTGTTGGACATTTAAGGAGAGCTACTGACAAAGGAAATTTAAGGAGGAAACACATACTGTAAAAATAAATTCTATCCAACATTAGTATAGAAAAAATATCTATTTTCCAATGTTACTAGGTTACACTGTATTATCCACCTAATTTTCTGGATAACTAACCAGAAAACATTTTTCTTTCAGCTGTTATTGTTGAAGACTCTCTTGGTTGGCTCAGTTCACTTCCTGACGTTGTAAGTATTGAGCCCGGAGCCTACCTGGGCTGCCCTGTTCCAGGTCTTGAACACTGCACCGTCATGATACCAAATAATTCTTATTGTTCTCCTTGTTAGCCACTCTGTGACTCTAGAAACAGCAATATCAAAATGGATCTCCATGAAGTGGATTTTATTTTCCTACCAAAAAAAAAAGCATTTTAAGCGCTTTCCCTAGGATTAATAAATCCTAGATTTTTACCACCAGTGGGGCTTCCAAAGAAATGTTCATACAAGATTAAAACCTCCTATCTGAAAATTCTAAAATACAAAAAGTTCTAAAGACTGAAAGTCAAGATGATAAGTTGTGGCAAACTCATTTGGCCACAAAACCTGACCTCCTAGAACTCAACTGGAAGCAGAATCTGACCAAAACCAAAGTAGGACTTTTTAAGTTTTTCTTTATCTTGCTTATTGTAAAAAAAAAAATACGTTTCCTGTAAAAATAGTATGCTCACTAATGCATAATAAGACTCACCATGGGGTGCTGCTCAGACCCCTCTAGGGTTGTTTTGTTTTTTATTTTGTTTTGTTTTGTTTTGAGACAGAGTCTTGCTCTGTCACCTGGGCTAGAGTGCAGTGGCATCATGTCATTGTAGCTCACTACAACCTCAAACTCCCAGGCTCAAGTGATCCTCCTGCCTCAGCCTCCCAAGTAGCGGGGACTACAGGTGCTCGCCACCACACTCAGCTAAATTTTTTCTATTTTTAGTCGCCTGGCTAATATTTTCTATTTTTTAGTAGAAATGGCATCTCACTCTTGCTCAGGCTGGTCCTGAACTCCTGACCTCAAGCAATCCTCCCACCTCAGCCTCCCAGAGTGCTAGGATTACAGGCGTGAGCCACCTTGCCCAGCCTCTAGGTTTGTTATATATCTACAGTATATCTGATATATCTGGATTCCACAACACAAGTAGCCCCAAGGGTTTTGAACAAGGGCTAGTTAGCCTTAGAAACATAGGGTAGAAAGGAACTTAGAGATCTTCCAGCTCAGTCTATTAATTGCCTAGAACACGTGTGGCAGGACCAGGGACCGTGTTCAAAACCCTGTATTTGGTCTGGAGCTCAGCCAAGACAGTGCCCCTTCCCCTGCCTCTGCTGCTCGCCACCCTGAGAGGTGACATATACATGTGCTCATCTGTGCCGAAACCCTGGCATCTCAGCACACCACCAGAATACCCTTCTCCTGAGATCCTAAATTGAGCTGTCTGAAATTAAATATGTTGTTATAAGTCAGTAATAACCCTGCTTTGTGACCATTTTGAATATTTGAAGGAGGTTAATTGAAAGGCTCTCTTTATGACTCCTGAAAATTAGCGCAGTAAACTTTTAATTGAGGATGTCTTTTCATCTAAATGAATTTCCTTTTAGCAAGTAGAAACTCTAAAAATTTCTTTGTTCTGTTAAATAACTGCCACGAAACCCTCTAAATATTTGAAGGAATCCCTAAGAACTTGTGTTGTGAAGACAGGAAAGAAGACACATCTTGCTTATCTAATCTTTTGCAGCGTGGTTTATTTAGACTTTGGAATTAGACACACCTAGTGTGAATCCTAAATGTGGCACTTAGTAGCTGTGGCCCAAGTCCGGTTACCTAACTTCTATGAGCCCTGGTTCTCTTAGTTAGTTAATAGGATAATTATACTTTGCTAAATTGTTGTGAACCTTTAAATGAAAAAGAAAACCAAAAAAACCCACCTTATTCTGTTTTAAGCACATAGCAAGTGCTCAGCACGCGACAGAAACCCAACTTCTCCCTCTTCCCCTCTTCTCGCCCCCTCTGCTTTCTTTATCAAGGAGAATTATTGTTTAACTAGAGCGTGTGGAAGAGGCCATGAGAGAACTAAAGCCAGTGCCCTGGAGGGAACACTAAGAAGTTCTTTCCTGCAAAGAGCACATCTGTCAGCCCGTGTGACAGTTGGCACCGGGGAAAGCACCCTACTCAGTCACAGCAGACCTGGTCCAACCCTCCTTTGGCCTCTCAGTACTTGTCTGACCTTGGTCACGTCGTTTGATTTCTCTAAACCTTAGTGCTGTCATCTATAAAATGGAGGTGGCGGCGCTCACTGCACGAGGCTGCCGTGATGAATACGTTAAATAGGGCACGTGAAAGCGTTTTGAGCTCAAAGCACTACACAAATAGAGCGTAGAGAAGCATGGGAGCAGTGCTCCAAATCCGGACACAGGAGAACCTTTTCCCGATTTAAATAAAGGAGAAGAGAAGGTAGATGTGGCAAATTATAGCCCAGTCTGTTTGATATTGGTGCTGGGCAGAATTCCAGAACATTCAGTGTGGTGGCCTGGAAGCACCTGGGAGAGGTGACAGGCAGCAGGGATCCCTGGAGAGCAAGTCAGGTGCAACTGCCCCTTTCTGACCACCCCTTGGAGAAGGGAGGATGCCTTGAGGGGCCTGGGGTCCCAGGGAGCCAAAGAGAAGGGGCCTCGGAGGGTCAAGGGGAGTGACCTCAGGCAGCCAGAGGGAGGGTCCTCGAAGGGTCAAGGGGGAGGGATCTCAGAGGTCAAGGGGAGGGGCCTCAGGGAGCAGAGGGGGAGGGACTCTGGGGGTGGAGAGAGAGGGACCTCAGAGATGCCAGGGGAGGGGGTCTCAGGGACCCCCATGGGGAAGAATCTTAGAGAATGGAAGGGAGTGGCCTCAAAAGCTTGGCCTAGCCAGCTGCCAGTAGAAAGAGCTATTTTCTTTAAGACCTTCTTGGGTTTTTTTCAGCAAAAATTTTTGGAGTAAGACACGGTCTAACTTTTGCCCAGGCTGGAGTTCAGGGACACAATTATAGCTCACTGCAGCCTTGAACTCCTGGGCTCAAGTGATCTTCCTCCTCAGACTTCCGAGTAGTTGGAACTACAGGTGCGCACAACTGTGCCCAGCTAATTTTTTTAATTTTTGTAGAGGCAGGGTCTCACTATGTTGCCTAGGCTGGTCTGGAACTCCTGGGCTCAGGGGATCCTCCTGCCTCAGCCTCCCAAAGTGCTGGGATTACAGACGTGAGCCACCAAGCATGGCCGCGGTTCATTTCAATGCTCAGGAAGAAACCATTTTTTTTCCTCAAACTACTTTTTTGACACTTGTAAATGAAGATTGTAAATTCTTCTGTTTCCTTCAAAACCTGAGCCCGTTTCCTCATCTGTGAAGTGGGGATAATGATGTCCACATCGGGGCTGGCCGTGAGGGTTGGGGGGGTCTTTAGTTCCCTTCCCCTCAGCCTCTCTGACTGAGGAAGGAAGATCCATAATCCACCTCCTCAGGGCTTTCTGATCTGACATTAGTGTCAATGATTTGGATGAGGACACAGACGAGAGGAAGCTGGGAGGATGGGAAATGGCTGGATAAGAAATTATTTGTACGAGCAGGAGAGAAACGAAAGGTCCCAATCAGAGGGGAAGCAGCCCACTTGCCCTTTGGATTGGGTGTTCTGAACACACTAACAGGTGACAGAGTTCACTGTTCTCAGACATGCCACACGGTGTGGGGGCGTGGGACTGTGCCCTTCCCCGCTGCACGGTCAGCCTGGGCCTGACGCCGGCTCTGCTCTGGGCTGTGCGTGTTAGACAGCCCTCGGCACCCTGTGGCACATCCAGAGAAGGCCCTAGAAGCCTCACCGTCTAGTGAAGGGTCGCAGTTCCTGGGAGGTGTCCCGACTCACGCCTTCATGTTATTACCCACTGTGTGCAGGGCAGGGTTCCAGGCACTGGGGCCATGTCAGTAAATGAAACAGAGATCCCTGCCCACAGGGAACTTTCTGATGAGGAGAGACAGACAATGCACGTGGCAGGTGAATACAGCACTTGGTATGTCAGAAGGTGAGAAGTGTTCTGGGAACAAAGAAGCAAGCGGAGCAGGTTAAGGGAGAGGGGAGTCCTGGGATTGGGCAGGGGACAGGAACAGGGCAGTGGGGACACCTCACTGGGACGGCACAGAGGCCCAGGGCACAGGGGGAGAAAGGGCCCTGGGGTGGGCGAGTGGCATGTTCGGAGCAGCACTGAGGCCAGCCTGGCGGGAGCCGAGGGAAGGAGGGCAGAGAGGCTGGGCACCGCAGGCCTGGAAAGGGCTTCGACACTGATCTGGGCTGGCGGCCATCACATGGAAGGGAGATGGTCTGACCCACACGTTGAAAGCCGCCTACTCTGTGAAGAACAGACCTGTTAGGAGGTGTGTTAGCTAATTTTACGTGCCAATTTGGCTGGGCTAAGGGATGCCCAGGTAGCTGGTAAAGCATTATTTCTGGCTGTGTCTGTGCGGGTGTTTCTGGGAGAGATTAGCATTTGAATTAGTAGCCTGAGTAAAAAAGATCACCCCCAGGGTGTGGGCTTAGTCTGACCCAGTGAGGGCTCAGACAGAACAAAAGGGCAGGGGAAGAGAAACTTCTTTCTCTTCTTGAGCTGGGACGTGCGTTTTCTCCTGCCCTCAGACCTCAGCGCTCCTGGTTCGTAGGCCTTGAGACTCGCGCTGGCAGCCCCTCTGCCTGCCTCTTAGGCCTTCGGCCTTATTCTGAGTGGCACCTACAGCTCCCCTGGTTCTCCAGCTCGCAGGGGGCAAATGCTGGGGCTTCTCGCCTCCGTCACTGCGTGAGCCAATTCCCACCATAAAGCCCCCCTCGTTTGCTTGTATACGTCCCATTGGTTCTGCTTCTCTGGAGAAGCCCGGCTGGCACGGGAGGGGGGTGCGGTACCGCAAGCGAGGTGCGATGGCGGCTCAGAGCGGGTGGCACGGTGGGGGGACAAGGAGAAGGGAGAGCCTTTGAGGGAGGGGCCAGCCTCATCTGGTGGGCTTGATGTAGGATGAGAACCAAAGAGAAGAGTCTGTGATGTCCCCAAGGGCTTTGCCATCAACTGGGAGGAAGATCAGGATCTCATCGTGGGCACAGGGAGCTTGAGACGTCTGTTAGATGTCCCAGTGGAGATGCCAAGGTAGCCGAGGCAGCTGAGCCGGAGCCCTCGGGGAAGGTCCGGTTGCCACCTTCACACACTGAGAAAGCGGTCAAGTGGAGGAAGAGTTAGAACTCGTCACCGCGGCTCCCCCGGGACTGAGAAGGGCCAGGGAAGGAGCGGTAGTCAGAGTGAGAAAGACCCGGATTGAATCCAAAACCCGTCTGAAAATTGAACGAGCGGCTTCACAAAGGACAGGCTGTCTTGCATGTATACATAACAACTTCCTGAAGTCACCACCAAGAGTCAGAAAGTGTGCCAACCGGTTATGACAGCCATGCTGTCCCGGCAAACAAAACATCCCCATGAAAATTCCCGGGGCCAGGTCGTCTTCCCAGGGAGGGGCACCAGCTTCCTGGGGATGAGGGAGCTCAACTCTGTCATTCCCCTTGGACCAGCAGCTCCCCGGGGCCCAGCGACCAGGACTCAGCCTGAAGAACAGACAGACCCTAACCTCCAAAACTCTTGACTGAGCTGCAGCCAGTGCCTGGAGTAGAGTAGTTGGAAAGCAGTCTTTTTATCTCTCCCCATGCCGTGAAGGCTTCGCAAGGACCACAGCACGCACGCACATACATGTATCACACATCCACCTTCGGAGCTGGTTAGGAGTAAGTGTGCAATGACCACAACATAGCTCCCCTTTGCGCCCGGCACCACCTACGCCTGCCCATACCGCTCATCCGTCCTCACCGGAGGTCGGTCCCGTTGTTCTCAAATGGGTCATGTTCTGAATCACAAGTCAGAGCTGGGACTTTTGCCTCAGGCGTTGGGTGTCAGGTTGCTGGAGAGTACCTAGAATGCAGGTTCTTTTCTGATCTTTGAAATGAGACTGCAGCTGACTGAACCCTTGTTACAAGTCCTGATGAGAAAATAGGAAGAAAAGAGCCGTCACCCTGAGCGATAGCATGCTGTTGATAAATGCCGCTGGGCTGTCCAGGGGACCAGCTGGTTTTGATCTCTTAAGTGGCTAAAAAAAATCTGAGAGGTAGGGAGCCCTCAAGGGTAAGTGTTTGATGGAGTGGCCGGTGCCTACGTGTGCTTCTAACCACTCCCAGGGTAGGGCCGGATAGACTCGCTGTCAAAGAAAAGCAGAGCTGAACAGCCATTACAGTGGTGACAACGGATTTTCTTCAGGACTATTGCAACAGGAGAAAAGAGATCACAGGATAGAGGCGGGCTCGATTCTGAATACAGCAAGGGCAAGTGGGAATTTATAGCCAAGGAGAAGAGCCCGGGTCAACCTACAGAATTTTTTTTTTTTTGAGACAAATTCTTGCTCTGTTGCTGGGGCTAGAGTGCCATGGCAGCAGCCTAGCTCACGGCAACCTCAAACTCCTGGGCTCAAGCGATCCTTCTGCCTCAGCCTCCCGAATAGCTGGGACTATAGGTGTGTGCCACCATGCCCAGCTAATTCTTTTCTATTTTTGGTTGTCCAGCTAATTTCTTTCTATTTTTACTAGAGATGAGGTCTTGCTCTTGTTGAGGCTGGTCTCAAACTCCTGACCTCAAGCAATCCTCCTGCCTCGGCCTCCAATGTATAGAAAATTAACTAAGAGGAAACAAACATCAAGATGTCATGAGAGTAGATGAGAAATTATCTAAGAAGAAACCTCAGGGTTAAGGAGGGATTCTGCCTGCCTAAACCAACCTAACAGAATTCTGGCTGCAGACAGGCCAGGGGGATCAGATAGCACCCAGGGGTGGAGGAGGGTGAGGACTCTGATCAGATATCAACGGTGATCACTCAGATAAGGAGGATGGGGACTGGTTCGTGCTAAACCGACTTAGTGAAGTTCTTGCAAAAACTGGATTTTACAAGAAAGTTCCTGGGAGAAGTTTCAAGAGCCTGACTAAAGTTTGGTCAAGCAAAGAATCTCTGTCACTGCTCTCTCATTGCTCTTGCCATCTCGCTCTGGCTTGGGGACGGGAGCAGGTGGGAGTTAGAAGTAGACAGCGGTGATAGGCATTTGAGGTTTTAAGTCAAAATAAAGCTGGAGGGACTTCCTTTAAAATGGAATAGGCTGCTGTAGACATAGATATAGGTCCCTGTCAACAGAAAAGAAGGCAAACTCTGTAAAATAATTTAAAGAGGTTTTATTCTGAGCCAAATTTGAGGACCATGGCCAGGCCCAGGAAGCCTTGAGCAAGTGGTCTGCCTGTGGTTGGGTTACAGTTTGGTTTATAGATTTCAGGGCGACAGGAATTACACGTGAAGTCATAAATCGATACATAGAAAGTGTACATTTGTTTAGCCCAAAGGGTGGGACATCTTAAAATGGGGGCTTATGGGTTATAGGTGGGTTTAAAGATTTTTTGATTCGTAATTGGTTAAAGAGATGAAGCTTTGTCTAAAGGCTTGGAATGTTTTAAGTTAAGATAAAGGAATCTGTTAATCAGAGACAAGGCACGGGAGAAACACCCAGACTCAAGTGACTCGTTGTGTGTATTGAGGACCCACGGGTTTGTCTTGCACAGCGTTGGGCCTGTTAATGAGTTACAGAGGATGTCTGCAAGGAGGGAGGGGGCATGATGAGGCATGTCTGACCTCCCTTCTCACGGCCAGCAACTCAGTTTTAGGGTATTCCCTTGGCCAAAAGAGGGTCCATTCAGTCAGCTGGCGGCAGGAACCTTAATATTTAATTTTAGTTCACATCCCAAAGCTATCCTGTAGCTCACCCTTTTCCCGAAAGGCAGCTTCCTGCACCATCATCTCATGTATTATTTATATCTTGCCTTCTCCAAAAAGCGTTGGAGCAGCCTGCAGGAAAAGACACTCACATATCGCGGAGCCACAGTGACGGATGAAAGACAAGTCAGCTGCCGGCAAAGCTCCAGTCCCTGCTATTTCCTACCCGGCAAACGGCCACGAGAATCCTCTTGCCCCAGAGTTGCTTTAATCATAACACTTTCCCCACCACCACTGTTAAACAAAAATTATGGGAGGCCATTGCTTTGGATCAGACTCCTACACTAGTTCCTAACGGACCAGACCAAACTGGAGCAGAGCCGCTCAGGCTAAATCCCACGTAATGAAACTGAAATGTTAAGGAAGCAAATAGATCCCCAAACAGGCCAATCTTTCCTGAAAACAGGAGTTTGCAGTCTACCTGAAATGCATTACCTGAGTCAGGTAATAAGGAAGTGCCCTCAGCTTTAATCCTTACCAAAAAGGTAACCCGATGTTAACCAATCAGCGTTTTTCTATTGTTCTGTTTCCTTGTTCCCACCTTACAAAAGCTGCTGTTCTGCCATTGCTCGGTGGGAGCTCTCATTGTTTTGTAGAATGGAGGCAGCCCCATTCGTGAATCACCAACAAAAGCCAATTAGATCTGTAACTGGATTTGTTGTACTTTTGTCTTTTGACACCACCCAATCCCAGATGCTTCATAATGGGCTTTAAAGCCTTCTACCTGCTGGCGCCCCCTTCACTGCTACAGTCCTTGTGTCTCTCCACATAGCCAGCTGGGGAAAGCAATGGAAATCCTGATCTGATTAATATTTTTATAAGAACACTCTTCATAGAGAATGTACTAGCAGTGCAGCAGCAACAGTCTCAGGAACTCCAGTAATCCAAACCAGAGATGCTGTGTTCATAGTGGGGAGTCACAGTGGAAGTGGGTGAAAGGATGGCCTTGCTAATAAACTAGTTAACAGAGAAAGATAAACTATCAAACAGAAATAAATAAGAATAAATTCATAATACATAATTGCCTCTTCAAAGGGAAAGATCACCGCACAACTGCCCTTCACTTTGTTTGATCAACCACCTGGAACTCAACTCGTCTTCAAGCTTAAAATTGTTTTATTTGAGAGTTTCATCTTCACGGCCTTGAAGAGTCCTCAGCAGGGTGTGAGCTTGCTCCCAGCTCTCGCCAGAACCGGATTCCAAGGACTCTGATAAGCCAGCTTCACAGAGAAAAGACAAAAAAAGGAAAAGCAAAGACAGCCACTTCTGTTATCAGCTAGCAGCCCTAACTATTTTTTTTCTCTCTTCTCTTTGTTCCCATAAAAATCCTGAGATGCTTCTGCTCAGCACCAACACTCCTTTCTTCCTTCCTTATGTTGAGCCCTTTCTCATTAGGAGAAAGTAACATAAACTTTGTACTTCTTCCTATCTTACTCTGTGTAAGAAATCTTCTCCACCTGCATGTGAATTTACACCCTAACAGCGGGCAGAGTAGAAGGATTGGAAATATATTTTCTAAAAAGAATCACCCCCACCCCTACCTTTAAGAAGTTTACACTGTTGGAAGGACAAACATGAAAACAAATTATTTAATAGAGTAAACTAGTTACCTTAATAAAAATATAGAAGACACAGATGGAGCATAGGATGGAGCCTGGAAGGCTTCCTGGAGGAGTCAAGATGCTCACAATATTAAAGCATAAGTAGTGTTTGTCCAGTGAACTAACAGTGCATAGTGCTTCTAGCCGAGGTGATGGTGTGTGTGGCGGCTGTGAGAATGTGCCTCACAGACCTCCAACCAAAGGCCCAACCGCTGTGTCTATACCACCCTGCGTGTACCTCTTCCATTGTGCTTGTCACTGTGTCTAGAAATCTGTATGACTCTATTTCTCCCCCCAGTTTCAAGCTCCTGGAAGACAATCTCTGTCTTGTTTATTGTGGCAATAAATATTTCTTGACAAATAAATAAAAATCTTCTCCAATGATTGCACCACTAAACACTGATCACTTTCCAGCCCACCTCATTTACTTCATAGTGTGCAATAATTTTAAAGGTTTTACCTTCAGGTGCAATCTCTCCCCCTCGCTCATTGAGGATAAAGCCTCTGTTCCCTCTTTTTGTGCCTTTTCACTGGCCACGATGTGCTGATCTGCATACTTAAAGAGACCTCCAAAGACTATTGAATGAAATGAGAGAACAAAAATGGGTTTAAATCAACAAGGAGTTGCTATTACTGACTAATAGGAGTTTATTACTTTCTTGGTTACCAGGACAATGAGGTGACTTTGCCTGCTGCTGAAGGAATCCATCTACCCCTGCTTCCCCAGCATGTCTGCTGAAAATAATCAGTCATCAGAAACATCATCTCACTCGTCCACAGCTTCCCAGTATTCCACACAGACCTTATCTTCAGAGGAAGAGAATACTAAAGTAAAACTAGATAAGGAAAATTTGCAGGATGAATCTCTATTTCCTGAAGAGAAAGAGTATGTGGAGAAGGAAGAGCACCTGAGGAAGGAAGAGTATCCAGAGGAGGAAGAGTATCTGGAGGAGGTAGAGCATCTGGAGGAGGAAAAGTATCTGGAAGGAAAACTGTATCCATGTGAAGAGAGTATGTATGAAGTCAACCTGAAAGAGGGTGAGTATCTGGAGGAGGGAGAGTTTCTAGAGGAGGAAAAGTATCTGGAAGGGAAGGAATGTCTGTATGAGGTAGAGTGTCTGGAAAGGGGTGAGCATGTAGAGGAAGACCTCCCAAAGGATGGTAGCTGTAATTCACCACAATGCCCAGGAAAAGAGAATAAACCTGAGATACAGCCAAAGCTCAAATTTTCAGCCCTATTCACAGTGCTGACACGTAGGAAGACTCATTACTGACCAAGCTCTGCTCACAACTACAATAGCTGTGCCCTAAAGCACTATATTAACAAAGCCGACAGGGAGATATTGTGAACATAAAATACCTATTTATAATAATAATAATAATTTTTAGCTTTGCTTTTTCTTATTGCACAAGTAATACATGTTCATTGTGGATGTTTTAGAAACTATGCATGAGCAAAAATTACCACCACCCAGAGATGATAATCACTTTCCACACTTTTAGTTATATGCTTCCCAGACTTATTTATACACACACACATACTCCTTTTGTAAAAGAATCATACTTTATATAGTGTTCATAACCTGCTTTCTAAAATGAATTTATTAATATATTTATGCAAATATTATAATTATATATAAATATCATGTACTTACATGAATATCATTTCATATTTCATAAATTTAATTTAACATGTTATTAAGTTTTCTAAAAATCATCTTAATGGCTGCATCCCATTGTATTGGGTTGATAAGCCACGATATTTTCCATTGATCCCCTATTACTGAACATTTATTGCTTCTGATTTTTTGATCATTTTTTTAAACAGCACTTTGGTGAACATTCATATAGCTAAGTTTTATCAGTGATCTCTAGTTATTTCCTGGAATACATCCATACACTTTGTTGTTAGGTCAACAGACACTAGTATGCTTCTCAGGGTACTATTTGGTCCCCTTAAAGAAATCATCTCAATCTATGAGTATGTGACTTTGAAGAGATTTCTCTTATCCTACAGCTAACATTTTCTCAATGCTGTCTCAGCAATTAGCAACACTTTCCCAGGTTGGACTTTAATATTTGGTGGCAGCCTCCTTGTGCTGTTTGCTAGCCGTGGCTGATGTGCATTCGCTTGTAAACCCATGTGGTATCTCCTCTTGATACCGTGCCTGCGTGGCCACATTCCACTAGGTACAGGGATTTTAAGGATTTTTAGGTCATCTCCATCATCTTAATGTTGGCATAGGAGTAGAACCAAACTATTTTTCTGGATCCAGTTCTGCTACCAACTGCAAATATCCCAGGCAGCTTGAATTTTTTTTTTTTAACCATCCATAAGAATCTGCTTGATAAGCTTGAATTTTTAAATGCCTAAAAATCTGATTACACACAATCTACATCCTAAAAGTTGGATGTTCTCAGCAATCACACAGGCATTATACTTTTACACCCACCAAATTAGCTGTACCATCCTTGATTCCTAGTCCTCTCATGAAAGTTTAGTTGTTGCACTGGAGGGGTAATTCCTCTATTGCTGGGAAACCTCTCTCTTCTGTGTGCCTCTACCATTAAGCTCCCTCTTGGAATCCTACTATCCCTGCTGTTTAAGTACCAAGCATAATTCTAAGACTGAAAAATAGCATTCAGGGTTTTTTCTCCTGCACAGTATGAATCACGTATTCTTAACATGTCCCCTCTACACGCTGGATCTTTGTAAATATATTACCCACTGGAGTAGGACAAATACAATGTTGTCAAGCGAATAGAACTGTGTAAAAAGCAAAAGCTTTGAAAATAAATGCCCTGCTAGAAAAAATGGAGAGGCACTGAAAAAACTGTAGGGGATGCTCAAATGTCTTTCAAGTCACATGGGAAAATGTCTCGGTCTATGAAAACCCAGGGCACAAAGCCAGACTGTAAAAAAGCAGGGTAAGAAGTGGTTTTCAAGAGATTTCTTAACTTTGCAAAAGAATTTGTATCAGTATTTCTTTATGTAGAATATTCTCTTAATACCTTTAAGATATAATTTTGTTTACCCCTTGTGTTGAACCTCAATGCCTAACAAGAATGCCTTCCTGACTCTGATATTTTTTAAAAACGTTATGAATTAATTGGCATCTGTAAAATGACAAATGGGCTTTCATCTCTCATGCTGAGCCATTGATTACTAGAGGTTAGTGGTGGAGCCCTGGGTTGAGAAGGATTCCAAGGCCTCATCTGTGATCAGCAGGAAAGAATTCTGTGATCAACTAGTGATGTCTGCCACAGGAACAGGCAATGGAGAGGGAACGTGAGTGCCATTTTTTTGTTTACTTGGTGGCAGATAGGAGTCTGTCACAAAGAGCACATCTTCCTTTCTCTCTCAAGAGCTTGACTGCCTAGGTTTGAATGCCAGCTTTCTCCCACTCACGAGTTGCATGAGCTTGGGCAAGTCACTTAACCTCTCTGTGTCTTGGTTTTCTTCACTGTAAATTAGGAACAGCAACAGACTGAACTCATACGATGTTTGGGATGCTTAAAGGGCTTGAATTATGCAATGCATTATGAGCCATGCCAGGCACATAACATTTTAAACCTATGTGTTACCTATTACTAGTATTAGTACATTCCATTGTGTATTATTATTCTCCTGCCATTGACTTATGACTGGCCACATGTGCCCCCTGCGAAATGGACATAACAAAAGACAAGATGCGATGGACTCAGGTGTGGGAGGGATCTGCATCCTCCACCCATCTACTCTGCAGGCAGGTCAACTTCACAGAGTCCCATGGTCCTGGACAAGCCAGGTCAGATCAGACTAACAACCTCCACACTCCTCTCTTCCTTAAAGGGGTGGTTTTCTCCCATGGTTCATGGAGAAATCCAATAAAATCAGATAAGCTACTTGGACATAAATGCAGATCCATTGCTAGTGAATAATCAACAGTCACATCTGACTGGCCTCCCAGGGAGGTTCCAGATGTTGGATGTGGAACATGGGTGTGAACACCATGGTGACAGAGTCCGAAGACCCAGCATACGTGGGGCCTGTGACCCTGGGCTTGTCATTTACCTTCTCTAGGTTTCAGCTTCGCTCCCCCACATGCAGAAATACCTTTCTCCCAGGGTGGCTGTGATAGTTAAATGAAGTCACATCTCTGAAAATGCTTTGACATCTCTCCACACCGTACAATTGTAAGGTATAAAAATGCTCTTCTTATCGCACAAGAAGGAAGATGCTAGAAAGGAATTTAACCCACATTGCTCTCCTGCTGCCATAGAACATGCCACAGAGTGAAACCACCCCATAACAAGACCCCTTCAGTTTTTATTAGAACCCAAGACCTTCCTAATGATGAATTCTGCTCTGTGGCTAATATGCTATGGGGATGTCACAGTACGTTGATTTTGAACCGTCATGTTTTTGCCTGATAGTATTTCGATACACATCATGTATTAGATTTGATTTTCTTTACCCTGCTAGCTCTGCAGCAGCTCCAGGTGCTGTGTGGCCTAAATGCTATAGTTCTGTTGCCATTTCCAACCAAGAGTTGACTACCATTTCCAACAAGGAATCTCCTCTGGGTGTTTTGGAAGAAAGGTGCAAGAGTTAAGGCAAGGATGGGAGAGCTGGCCAACTTTTCATGCAGGAAGGCTCACAGTTTGTGACTTTGGGTCAGCACCTGGGGCTGGGGGGAGTGGCTGAGCCCAGGGCCAGTTGCCTCCAGCCTCAGTGTGCTGCCTACAAACAGCATCACGTTCTGCACGTGTCTTGTGTGTAAGGAGGTCGGGGAGCACAGTCCGATGGCATAGAGTGCATGTCGTACGTTCCACAGTCTCCCTTTCCTTTAATTCTCCCAACCATTAATCCCCTTCCGCTTCACAAATGAGCAACCTGGAGTTAGAGAGAGGGTATGTGCACAGCTCAAGGGCACAGAAAATTACCAGAAGATCAGGGACAGGCTCCCAAACTTTCTCTTCTCTTCTAATGACTTCTCTTTCTTTTCTTCCTTCCTTCCTCCTTTCATCCTTTGTTTCTGCTTTTTAATGATTCGTGTGCATATTTTAATTTTAGAAGAGTGACGTCAAAGAAACAATCTATTCCTGTTCATTTCTTTAAAAAATGGAAAATTTGAAAAGTAAAAAGGAGAAAGACATCACCCAATCTACTAACATCCAAATATAAATAAAGCTAATTCACATTTTAGTGATTTTCACTCTGTCCCTCTGCCCACATTTTTTGCCTATTTGGTAGTGATGGTCCCTGTTGTGTGGTTTCATTTTGTTTTTATGGTTTTAAACATGCTGTTTATACAAGTTTGTATTTTACTTTTTCAGCATTGTAACTTCACCATTCACCCATGTTACTTAACTTTTATAAACATGATTTTAATAGCTAAGAAATATTCCTCAATAATATTCTGTTGCATAGGCAAACTATGGATATGTGTAAGTGCTCAATATTTCAGTTTCAAATTCAAATTTTCTGATTCTCATTTTTCTATTGCTCACACTGTTGCCATTCTCTATCACTAGAATTGGTGGCATCTTTTATCCCAACTGTACATAAAATTCCTGACCGCATATCATTCAAGAAAATGAGGTGATTAAATTATATGAGCAGATTCTTTAAAATTAAAAATAATTCTTAAAATATTTATAGCCTCTGCATCTCAGTCATCTCTGTTATACAGATGTCCTTTGTGCCAAGACAAAGAGTGGCTTCTATGATAGCCAAAGAGATTAGCAAAGCAAACTCAAGCTTCCAACATCCATGATTTCTTAAAAATTATCTTTTTGAGAGGCCGGGCGCGGTGGCTCACGCCTGTAATCCTAGCTCTCTGGGAAGCCGAGGTGGGCGGATCATTCTGAGCTCAGGAGTTCGAGACCAGCCTGAGCAAGAGCGAGACCTCATCTCTACCAAAAATAGAAAGAAATTAATTGGACAGCTAAAAATACATATAGCAAAAATTAGCCGGGCATGGTGGC
>CAUYSK010076863.1:0-49023 GCA_963575035.1 Avahi laniger
AGGAAAGGAAAGGAAAGGAAAGGAAAGGAAAGGAAAGGAAAGGAAAGGAAAGGAAAGGAAAGGAAAGGAAAGGAAAGGAAAGGAAAAGGAAAGGAAAGGAAAGGAAAGGAAAGGAAAGGAAAGGAAAGGAAAGGAAAGGAAAGGAAAGGAAGAAAGAGAAAGAAAGAAAAGAAAGAAAGAGAAAGAAAGAAAAGAAATAAAGAGAAAAAAGTTTTTAGGTTTTTCTGCTGCTAAGAAATCGATGCAAATTCCCATCAGACTATCATGGCCAAGAGGACAGGAAACTAGCATTTATTTGTTGCCTATGTGACAGGAAGCATCATCCCACACATTCCCCATTAAACCTCAGCACTGCTCCCGTTATCCTTATCATTGTTATCCTTATCTTGCAGAGGAGAAGAGTGAGTGTCATGAGAGGTAAGTGACTTGCTCAAAAAAACCGAGCTAATGGTAGATATGAGATTCAATCCAGATTCATCCGACTCGCAAATACATGATCTTTCCAATAAGTCCTCTGCCTCCAGAATTTGTCTTCAGCAACCCTTTCCCTCCATCAATACCTCCTCTCCCTCTGTTGGTTCTTTCTTCATTGACATATGCATGTTCAATCCCAAATTAATCATTGAGTACCTACTGGGTGCTAAATCTTGATGATGATCATGCATCGTGTCTTCAAGTGTTTCATATTAAGCACAATATTCTAGGCTTTGTCTTTTTCCTTATTCAAACTTATTGTCAGAATGGATATTATAATTATCACTTCCATTTACTTCCAAGATACTTTCTGGTAAACATATAAATCCATGATATTCATGCCATAAAACCTGAATGTTTACTACCTTCCAGTAAATATAAAAATTCTCATTAGTTGGGGGCTGTGGGAGGAGCGGAGCAGGTACTGTAGAATTATATAAAAGATAATGTCCTAATTATTTAAGTAAATTTAACAGATGTTTTAAAAGTTGTTTGTTAACAGCACTAAAATCAGAATTTGTGAATGAAGATAATGCTACCGCAAGATTTTTGTATAATTTTAACTAACATCTTTGCAGTTGTATATGTGTAAATGTCTATATATGTGTAAATATATATAAAGTATTATCTTAAATATTTACTTATAAATCACGCAATAAAAAGCACTTCTGAATCAACTGATACAGGGTGTCTCAGGAATGTTCCAATGTATTGCCAGGAAGATTTTATAGGTAGCTTATATACAAATAACCCATAACATGAACCAATGGAAGAAATGATACTTGCCCCTTTCTGAAGAGGCATTTTAACTAATCATGGTCTGCTGAGTACTACTATTAATTTAAGAACTCACCACTACAGGAATCATGGCAATGCCATAAGGAGTTTCATTTCAAAAAATATACTGTAAATTGTTGAATAAGCTACACACTATATAACAAAAAAATAATATTGAAGAAGAGCAGAAATACAACTATTCCCTAATTTTAAAAAGATGTACCTTATGATGATTTTGAGGATGGAGAAATATTTACCCATACAGAATAAAAATAGGAGCTGGAATAAATGCTAGTTTTCATTTTACAATTGCTCACTATTCACTCAAGAAGCCAAAAAAGCCCGACTCCAAACCCAGCCATGCCACCAGTGCATCTAAATGTGCACAAAGACAACTCCAGCTGCCCACAGATCCACTATCCCTTCAACAGTGTCATCCATGCTCTCAAATCTCACAATTTGTGTAGGAAAATATACAGTCAGATGTGTCCCCCACAAAGGGACCATGGGTCTTCCATGCTTTTTTCCCAGCTTTATTAAGGTATAATTGACAAAAATTGTGTATATTTTCAGCACACATGTTTTGATATATGCATACACTGTAAAGTGATTAAATCAAGCTAATCAACATATCCATCACCTCACATATTTAGCATTTTTTGTGGTGTGAATATTTAATCTCTACTTTCTTAGCAATTTTCATGCATACGATAAATTAACTATAGACTATGCTGTACAATAGACGCCCAGAATTTATTCATCCTAAGTGAAACCCTTTTCCCCCCTATCCTCAGCCCCTGAAAGACAAATACCACATGATCTCAAATATATGTGGAATCTAAAAATGTTGACCTCATAGAAGCAGAGCATAGACTGGTGGTTACATTCCTTCTAATAAAGAACTGTGGTGTACTTCAGAGAATATTCCAGTAAAATAAAGAGATTAAAACAAGGTGAGATTAATAATGAAAACTGGCAATAAGAGCATTGGGGTTGAATACAGAAAATAAAAGTTCGCCTTCAACCAGTGGTTCTCAGTCTTGACTGTATTTTGGAATAACTCAAGGACTGTGTAAGAACATTGATGTCTTGGTCCAAACCCTAGAATTCTGATGTTATTGGTCTGGGATGTTCCTGGGCACCAGGACTTTTAATAGCTCTCCAGGTGATTGTTATAGAGAGGCAGGATTAAGAGCCACTGCCTGGAACTCTAGCCATATGTTTACCAACACTAAAGAGGCAAAGATTTTCAGAAAGTTTTTTTTAAAAAATAAACTTTAAAAATTAAAGTTGCAAATCTCATTAGTGGTACTTTTTTTTCTTCATACCTATGGGAACTCCTCACCATCAACACAGACCTACAGGTATGAAAGGCCTACGTTCATGTGGCACTTACTGTTAAAAAGTTAAATGAGTACCTAAGTTTGTCACCACTATATTCACCTGCACGACTATGCACAGACATAGCACTTCTTAAAAGAGACATTTCAGAGAGACTGGAAAAGTACAGGTCACTGAGGTACACAGTTCTCTGGGTCCAGCTCCTGTTGTACCTCTCGCCCTGTCAGACATGAAAGAGAGCTGCGCAGCCACACAAAGCAGCCCACCAGCATGGACTTGGCCTACTTTGGACAAACTCCTGTTTGGAAATTACAGATATGATGAGATGCCTTGTGGTTCACAGAATAAAAAATAATCAGTCTCCAGTGAGACTGGCCTTTATCAAAAAGTCCCAAAACAATAAATGTTGGCATGGATGCGGAGAGATAGGAACACTCATGCACTATTGGTGGGATTGCAAACTAGTGCAACCTCTGTGGAAAGCAATATCGAGATATCTTAAAGAGATACAAGTAGAAGTACCATTTGATCCAGCAATCCCATTACTGGGTATCTACTCAAAAAAGCAAATGATATTGTATAAGAAAGACACCTGCACCCAAATGTTTATAGCAGCACAATTCACAATTGCAAAGATGTGGAAACAACCCAAGTGTCCATCAATACATGAGTGGATTAATAAAATGTGGTTTATGTATACCATGGAGTACTATTCAGCTTTAAGAAACAATGGTGATATAGCACCTCTTGTATACTCCTGGATAGAGCTGGAACACATTCTACTAAGTGAAGTATCCCAAGAATGGAAAACAAGCACCGCATGTACTCACCATCAAATTGGTATTAACTGATCAACACATAAGTGCACATGTAAGAATAACATTTATTGGATGTCGGGCAGGGGGGGAAGGGGGAGGAGGGGATGGGTATATGCATACACAAAGAGTGCAATGCACACCATCCGGGGGATGGACACGCTTGAAGCTCGGACTTGGGGGGGGGGGGTCAAGGTAAAAATACGTAACCTAAGAAACTAAACCCCCATAATATACTGAAATAAAAAAAAAATTAAAAAAATTTAAAAAAAAAAGAAAAAAGAGATAAGCCTTTGGGGGTTATCCAGGACTCCAAAGTAAAAGATGAAGTCTAGATCCAGTCAGAAAAGAAAAAGCAGCATTTGAGATATGCTTATGAGTGTTAATAGGTAGCTATGGAGGTGAAGAGGACATTTAGATTGACAGAATAGCCTAAGTAAATGCATACAGGTATTATAGAAAAGAATGGGAGTTATTCAAGTCACAGCCAGCACACAATTTGGGCCAGAACCCAGGGTATAAACAGTGGATTAGCAGTCAGGAAGCCTGCATCAGTAGGCGGCTTCTGAAATGGCTCTCTGAATATTCGAACCCTGCTTGCATAATCCCCTCCCCATACAATAGGTTATAAAAGACTGGACTGACTTCCATCTTATGCTTGCCCTCTCTCTCCTTCTCATTCATTTTGATGAAGGCAGCTGCCATGTTATGAGCTGCCCTGTGGAGATGCCCAATGGGCAAGGAACTGGGGGCAGCCTCGAGACCACAGCTGGTGAGGAGCTGAGGCCCTCAGTCCAACAGTCCACAAGGAAGTGAATCTTTCAAGGGAAACTATTTTACCAGAGCCTAACTGACTTGGAAGAAGGAAAATACGCAACTTTAGCCACCTCTAGCCTTCCACGAGTCTATTTAAGAAAAAGTCTCTAGGGAAACCCAAAGACAACAGGGAAGACAAAAACTAGAACACTATAGAGGAAATGTTTTCATCTGATACCACAGCTACAGCAAACAAGGAATTTCTGGCCTAACTTCTTAGCCAGAAAAACAAAATCTCACACTAAAAGCCAATATACCTCATCATGTGCAGCTTTCAACAAAAACAGTACAAGACAGGCGGCCTGGGAGAGTCGCAAGTGCGGCGGCGGAGCTCTGCTAGGAGGCCTCGTCGGGCCCATGCCGGACGCGGAGAACGTGGCGGTCCCCGAGCGGCTGAGGTGGAGACAACGGCAGAGACAGCTCCCAGCCCGTCCCAGTCGTCCTTGCTGCCCTCCTTCGAGGAGCTGCCCGGGTCGCAGGCCAAGTCCCCATCTCTGACGCGTGGCGAGGCCTTGGGGGAGCAGGCCCGGGATGAGCCCGCCCACGGCCTGGCCCAGGCGTCGTCCGAGGAGACGGGCAGGAATGAGGGCAGCGTGCCCCTCGGGCAGTGGAGAACGGTGAGGCGGACGAGCCCTCCTTCAGCGACCCCGAGGACTTTGTGGACGACTTACTGGGAGATGTGCTCAGAGATCGGCCCCAGGAAGCAGATGGAATCGATTCAATGATTGTGGTGGACCATGTTCCTCAGGTGGGACCTGACCCACTTGAGAAACTCAAAAATGTCATCCACAAGATCTTTTCCAAGTTTGGGAAAATCACAAATGATTTTTATCCTGAAGAAGAGGGGAAGACAAAAGGGTATATTTTCTTAGAATATGCATCTCCTGCCCATGCCGGGGATGCTGTGAAAAATACTGATGGCTATTTGATAAGCAGCACACGTTCCCGATCAACCTCTTCATGGATTTTGTCAAATATATGATGATTAGTGATGAATAGGATATTCCAGAGATGCAGTCTTTCAAAGACCGGGGGAATTTACGTTACTGGCTTGAAGACGCAGAATGCAGAGATCAATATAGTGTGATTTTTGAGAGTGGAGATCGCACTTCCATATTCTGGAATGATGTGAAGGACCCGGTCTCAATTGAAGAAAGAGCGAGATGGACAGAGACATATGTGTGTTGGTCTCCTAAAGGCACCTACCTAACTACCTTTCATCAAAGAGGCATTGCTCTTTGTGGGGAAGAGAAATTCAAGCAAATCCAGAGATTCAGCCACCAAGGAGTTCAGCTCATTCACTTATCACCTTGTGAAAGATACCCGGTGACTTTTAGCCCACTGATGGACACTCAGGATGACCCTCAAGCCATAATCATCTGGGACATCCTTACTGGGCACAGGAAGAGAGGTTTTCACTGTGAAAGCTCAGCCCATTGGCCTATTTTTAAGTGGAGCCATCATGGTAAATTCTTTGCTAGAATGACACTTGATACCCTTAGCATCTATGAAACTCCTTCTGTGGGTCTTTTGGACAAGAAGAGTTTGAAGATCTCTGGAATAAAAGACTTTTCTTGGTCTCCTCGTGTTAACATAATAGCCTTTTGGGTGCCTGAAGACAAAGATATTTTAGCCAGGGTAACCCTGATGCAGCTCCCTAGCAGACAAGAGATCTGAGTTAGGAATCTGTTTAACGTGGACTGCAAGCTACATTGGCAAAAGAATGGAGATTACTTGTGGGTTAAAGTAGATAGGGCTCCAAAAGGTACCCAGGGTGTTGTCACAAATTTTGAAATTTTCCGAATGAGGGAAAAACAGGTACCTGTCGATGTGGTTGAAATGAAAGAAACCATCATAGTAGCCTTTGCCTGGGAGCCAAATGGGAGTAAGTTTGCTGTGCTACATGGAGAGGCTCCACGGATATCTGTGTCTTTCTATCAAGTCAAAAACAACGGGAAGATCAAGCTCATCAGAATGTTCAGTAAGCAACAAGCAAACACCATCTTCGGGAGCCCCCAGGGGCAGTTTGTTGTGCTGGCTGGTCTGAGGAGTATGAACAGTGCCTTAACATTTGTGGACACTTCGGACTGCACAGTCATGAGCATTGCAGGCACTAGATGGCCTCTGACGTCAAATGGGACCCTACTGGGCATTACGTTGTCACCTCTCTGTCCTGGTGGAGCCATAAGGTGGACAATGCTTATTGGCTGCGGTCCTTCCAAGGATGCTTTCTGCAGAAGAACAACAAGGATCGCTTTTGCCAGCTACTCTGGAGACCTCGACCCCCGACACTGCTGAGCCAGGAGCAGATCAAGCAAATTAAAAAGGATCTGAAGAAATACTCTAAGATCTTTGAACAGAAAGATCGTTTGAGCCAATCCAAATCCTCAAAGGAATTGATAGAGAGAAGGCAAACCATGACGGAAGATTTCCGAAAATACCAAAAAATGGCCCAAGAACTCTATATGGAGCAGAAAAATGAACGTCTGGAATTGAGTGGACAAGGATCAGCTGGACAGCAACGTGGATGACTGGGAAGAGGAGACCATCGAGTTCTTCGTCACTCAAGAGATCATTCCTCTTGGGAACCAGGAGTGACCTGGAGCACTGTGCGGTGCCGTGTCCTGTGCTGGAACGAGGCCGTCCCCTTGCAGGAAGCCTGCACGACTCCTGGATCTTACCTGTGCTTTCTTCTTGCTCTGGACTGTGAACGCACCTGGGATTCTTCCATCTCAACACATTTTTGTGCCTTTAAACCCCTGGTGTCCACAGTGGGGGAGGTTTTAAGGCACTGCTTTCACCTTTTTCTTGTTTGGGGTTTTTAATCTGCACCACCGGTGTTTGCTATGTAGACTCTGCTGCAACGCCACTGTGGGCACCTTTTTGTCCCTGTGGCCAGTGGCGTTTCCAGGGTGTCCTGTCCGCAGCTGCGTTCAAGAACTCCTGCTGTCTGGGGTGTGGCCACTGCTGGGTGTGTCCTGGAGACCAGCAGGGAGCTGCGCACCGCTCGTGTCCCAGCGTGCTAGGAAGGTGCCACAGCACCTCCGCGCCACTTGGGCTGTGGCAGGTTCTCTCAGCAGGTTGAACATGGAAATAAAAGCAAACCTGTATGGAAAAAAAAAAGTAGTACAAGACATGCTAAAAAGCAAAAACACAGTCTAAAGAGATGATATAAAGACATCAGAGCCAGACTCAGACATGGCAGAGATCTTGGAAAAGGTCCCCGGAGGATCCCGGTAGACTCCATTTCTTTGGAAGGAGGGTTGTTTCTTCCCTTCTGACTCTGATCCCGAACAAGCTTTCCTAAAGCTGCTCCCGCTGATTCTTCTACCTTAAAGGTTGTCACATCCATACTTTCCTTTTCATTCTGCTGCTGTCCCCTGAATCCAAGCCCCAGTCCCACTTGGATTATTACATAATCTCCTAACTATTCTCCCTGCCTCCCCCTCTGGCCCCACCCTACACACTGCTCCAGACTGATTATTCTGAATCATCACTTAGCACATGCTGCCCACCTGTGAGACTCCACTGCTTCTGAATCAAGCCCTAACTCCTGAGCCGGCTCCCCAAAGGAGCCCTCCACATCAGTCCACCCGCTCCACTGCTTCCCAGCTCCCTCCTCTGCCCTGTTCCGTGCCCAGCACCTGCTGCTGCTTGCGACCTTTGCACTGCCTCATTCCCCGCTCTCTGTTTCTCCAAGTGTCCCTTCCAGGCAGGGCTCAGTCCCTCCACATTTCTGAGAGCCTCGGCCCTGTGTAGCCACACCTTCCTCCATAATTCTGTAACTTTTTCTTCTCTACTATTCATTTACCCTTTATTATTTTTGATAACACCAAAAACCTATGTAAGGTATTTATTGATCACTTCTGCGCCAGGTTTTTTACATACTTACTTACATACTTTGCACAGTCATTAATCCATAATCATTAATACTTACTAAATTCTCAAGCAATAGATGTTATTATCCTCATTTGAAAAATGAGGCCCATAGAGGTTATGCACCTTCTCCAAGGTCATACCAACCAAGAAATAGTGGAGTTGGAAATAAAATTCAATTCTGTAGAATTCCAGAGCCTCTGTTCTTTTTAAGTGCCTTCTCATTCACTCTGTCATTATTCATTCAACAAACAGCTATGGGGAACCTATCGCATGCCATGCATTGTAGCATGTGTTATAAGAGCATTATACATTAATTAGACACAAACTTGGGCTTCAGAGAGTTTTGAGATATGCTTCTTTATGTTGTCATTTCTCTTTTCATGTATTTTCTGTCTTCCCATGCCTGGTATAACCATATCTGAACACAGTGGAAGATCTTTCCCATCAGGCTGTAAGTGCCTGAGGTCAAGGATGGGGGCAAGGAGTCTCTCTTAAGCACTGCTGTATTTGTCATATTTAACACAGTATGTGGCACATAGTAGTCTGGGAAAACACACTCACACACTCTGTTTTTCTATACTCTCACACGACACTTCTGACACAAGCTATGTGAGTTTTTTCCACACCAAGCAATTCTCCAATTCTCTGAACACCAGCTGGATGTCTTATAATTTAATTCAATTCTGACACTGTATACTGGGAGTTAGTGTCAGATCCCATGAGTTAAGGGCTCAGTCCCACAAGACTCCCCCAACTTCAGACACCAATTGCAAGACTAGGTCTCCTATACTTCTGACCAGCCAGCTATAAAACGACCCTCTCCTCAGTTTTTATAATTTACTAGAATGGCTCACAGAACTCAGGGAAACATTTTACTTACTGTTTACGGATTTATCATAAAGGATACAACTCAGGAACAGCCAGATGGAAGAGATGCATAGAGCAAGGTATGGAGGGCTGGAGCCGTGCACAGAGCTTCCATGCCCTCTCTGGGCACCACCCTCCCAGCACTTCCAGGTGTTCAGCAACCTAGAAGCTCAGTGTATCTTGTTCAAGAGTTTTTATAGAGGTTGATCTCCAGCCCAGCCCCTCCCCTCTTCCAAGAAGTCAGTGGGTGGGCTGAAAGTACCATCCTGAGGTTACCTAGGGGGCCCACCCTAAGTCACTGCTTTAGCGTAAACTCAGGTGTGATTGAAAAGAGCTCATTATAAGTAACAAAAGACATTTCTATTACTCTGGAAATTCCTGGGGTTTTAGGAGCTCTGTGCCAGGAACGAAAGCCAAAGACCAAATGTACTTCTTATTAATTATACCACAAGTAGGTATTCAAGAAATATTTGTTGAACAAGTGAATAAATGAAAGAGTGAAACAGCATTAAAGGGGGACAAAGATGTGGAAAGAAAGGAGGGGGAGTGTTAGGTAGACAGCAAGTGATTCTGGGTCTCCTAGGGATCAAAGTGGGTGCTATTGCCTTGGTGCAATTGCCCCATGTGGGAAGAAGGACAAGGGTGGGCCCACAGACCCCCATCTTGGTCCTGCTCCACCATAATCCTCTCCTGAGTGACTGCTATACCTGGGGAAGGAGGGAATATCCTACAAATATGCCAGTCATAACTTAACACACCAGCTGCAAGAGAATGCACAGGACTCTCTAGCCCACAGGCCAAGCAGCATAGATACCGTAGAGTCCAGAAATTGACCTAGAACAACTTGCTTGCGTAGTTAAGACTCAGGTCATGTGACTCCCAACTGCCCAATCAAAGTGGTTCCATGGTGACCTCTGAACCACAAGGGAGGTCCCAATCTGGGCACTATAAAACAGGATGCAGCCCATAACCAGGCCCTTTTTTGCAGCTTTCCTTTTGCTCTCCCTTTGCTGGGACAATGGGTCCGATCATCATCTGTGGTGTATGTATCACACTCTGTAAACCTGTATCTTGCTCTTGCCCTATAATACCGTCTTTCTCTCCTCAATAAACCTCACTTTCATGCTTGCCTTACTTTGGTGCATCCGGTCATTCGTAGGCCATGAGCGTGCCAAGAACTGATATTTTCACACTGAAACCTGACAAGAGGAGGCATTGAACAAAGTCCACCAATTTCATGTCCTAAGATTCCCAAGGGGAGCAGTGCATAAATATAGCAGTTTGAGAGCAAGAAGGAATTTAGTGCTAGTGCCACTGCTTAGCTGATGGATGGGAGTCAAATCATTCCCTTGTTGCATATCTGGCCCACAGGGCTGATTGATAGACTCTGTACAATGCCCCTGCTCCCACACCAGGAAGAGAAGACTTCAGGTCCAGGGTTCCCAAGTTGAATAGCCTTTTCTTTTTTGCCTTAAAAAAAATTGCTGAGGCATGAGATACTTCCGTTCTGCACTGACATCTTTGCACTGTGCCCAGAGAAACAATCATATCACATTCAGGAAGGCAAGGGCCTGCAAAGGCAGAGAAACAGGAACTGTCCCCACGGATGTCCTCCCCCCGGGGGAGACGGCCAGGGGCTGGGAACAAATGCTGTGTGAAAAGGAAAACCAGCCTTCGCCAGAGGCTCTAGGGCTGACACTTCCCAGCATCCAGCACGACCCTCAGCCGGAAAGTCCAAGAACAGAATTATTCTTAACACACGCATACTTTACCATCCCTGCCCCCATCCTCCCTCTCCCCAACACACACACACATCAGTTCCTGTGTGAAGTCTGACCACGGGGCTTTGTGCTTCAGAGCACATTTCAACTCTTAGCCCAGAGGCCAGGCCCTCAGCAGAAAAGTGTCCATCTCCCTCTCAAATGCATCTCCATTATCCCAGCTCCAACTTGGCCATTCTGCTCACTGTGCTCAAGCATACGTCAAGCCCAGACTCACTCCAACCCATCCTTCTCTTCCCCATCTGCCTGCTCCCTTCTCTTCTTCTCTGATTAGCAAGGTCTTCCTCATAGGTCCTTGACTGGGAGCATCTCAGCCAGGGTTACCCTCTCCCACTTTTGAATTGCAACAGCACTTTCCATCTAAGTCAGTGCTTTCTCATCTTTTTCCTGGAGTAGAGAATGGTAATATTTGTACCACACATGAAGCTGACGTCAGCAAGGCCAACTAGCCTGGGGACCCCAGATGCCTGGAGGACAGAGGGGATCAATGTCTCAGGCACACCCACAGTCCAATCAAAGTCACTGCACACACGACTGGTGGACAAGTTCGGGTCTACAGACAGTCTGACTCTGTTACAGATCACTCTGCAAGCCAGTTGGGGGACTATCTATAAAAGAGGTATATAGGAAAGTCCTTGCCTTTGAAGAGCCTCCATGCTAGTTGAAGAACTGGAAGCTACCTGCATGTATAAGTGATATACACACAAACAATCGCCTTTAAGGTCTTTGTGTAACAGAAAGAACATGGCCTTTGGCATCAATGACAAACGGAGGTTCAAACTTTGGCCATGCTGCTCACTTTCTTGCACAAGTCTTTCTGCAGATATGTTTTTATTTCTCTTGGATAAATATATGAGTTAAATTGCAAGGTCATAGACTAGGTATATGCTTAACATTTTAATAACTTCCGAATGCTATTGCCATGTGATTGTATCCTTCGAAACTTCTACCACCAATGAATGTAAGTTCCGATTGCTCTACATCCTTTCCAACATTTGGTGTTGTCATTCTTTGAGCCAATTTTGTGGGTATATAGCGGTATTTCATCGTAGTTTTAATTTGTGCTTTCCTAGTGACTAATGATATTAAGCACATTTTCATGTGCTTATTAGTCGTTCATATATCTTCTATTGTGAAGTCTCTAGTCAAATCTTTTGCCCATTCTCTTTGTTGGATTATCTTTTTATCATTGATATGTAAGAGTTCCTTACGTATAGAAAAGAAATTCTTTGTCAGATAGATGTTTTGCAAATATTTTTTCCCAGACTGTGACTGGCCTTCTCATTTTAGTGATGGTATCTTTGATGAGCAGAAGTTTTGAACTTTGTTAAATTTAATTTATCAACTCTTTCTTTTTGGTTAGTGATTTCTGTAACCTCTTTAAGAAATATTTTCTATTCCATAAAAAATTCTCCTATGTTTTCTTCTATAAGTGTTATAATTTTAAATTTTATGTTAAGATCTATGAGCCATCACAAATTAATTTTATATGTAATATGGGGTAAGGGTAAAGTTTCATTTTTTATACATTTATCCAGTTGTTTCAGCATGATTTGGGGAAAGGTCTTCCTTTTCCTGCTCAGAATTTTATTGGAATTGCACTGAATCTATAGATCAATTTGGAAAGAATGAGCTCCTTAGCTGTACTGATTCTTTGAATCCATGAACATGATACATCTCTCCATTTGTTTGTGTCTTCTTTAATTTCTTTCCACAATGTTTTGTAGTTCTCAGTACAGGCATTTTACACTTTTATTATATTTATTCCTGAATATTTAATACTATTATAATGATATTTTTAAATTTTATTGCCCAATTTTTTGCAGTTGACACATAGAAATACAATTGATCTTTGTATATTGACTTTATATCCCATGCCTTTCTAAATTCCCTTATTAGTTCTAAGTAGGGAACTTTTTTTTAAGATTCCTTCACATTTTCTATATATACATCATACCATCTGAGAACAGAGACAATTTTATTCTTCTTTTTCAAACTTTATGCCATTTGTTTCTTTTGTTTGCCATATTGTACTGGCTAGGCCCTTCAATACAATGTTGACTAGAAGTGGTGAGAGCATTTTTTCTGGTCTTAGGGGAAAAGCATTCAATATTTTACTATTTCAATATTTCAATATTGAAAAGCATTCAACATTTTACTATTGATGTTGGCTGTAGAATTTTTCATAAATTCCCCTTTTTAGATTGAGGAAGTTCTATCTGAAAGCATAGCCTTTTTAATCATGAAAGTATTGAGTTTTTTCAAATTTTTCTGCATTTATTGAGTTTATGAAATGGCTTTTTTTCTTTATTTTGTAAATGTGGTGAATTGTACTGATTTTCAAATACTAAACCATCCTTGCATTTTTGGTGAAAAACTTTATTTGGTCTTGATAAGTCTTAATATAGTATCCTTTTTTATTTGTTTTTTATATTTTTTAATTATCCCTTTTATATATTGTTCAATTCTGTGTGCCTATATTTTCTTAAAGAGTTTATATCTGTATTCTTGAGAGATAATGGTTTTCAGTTTTATTTTATTGTAAAATTTTTTTCTGGTTTGTTTCATTCAGTTAAAAATATTTTTCAATTTCTCTTGTGATTTCTTCTTTGAGACATGGCTTATTTATAAATGTGCTATTTTTCATTTCCTAATATTGGAGAACTTTTCTAGATATCTTATTGTTATTGATTTCTAATTTAATTTTATTGTGGTTAGAGAATATATTCTGAATAATATTAATATTTTGAAAGTATTGAGAGTAATTTTATGACCCAGAATATGATCCATCGTGATGACCGTCCCCTGGGCACTGGAAAAGAATGCTTACTCTACTGTGCAGGGTGGCTTGTCCTACAAATGCCAACTTGGTCAGGTTGTTGATTGTGCTGCTCAAAGCTTTTTATCCTTGCTGATTTTTTATCTACTTGATCTATAAATTACCTAGAGTTATTAAAATCTCACACTATAATCAGGTATTTATCTACTTTTCCCTTTAGTTCTGCCATATTTTGCTTCTGCCATTAAATGCATTTATATTTAGGATTGTTATATCTTCCTGATGAATTGATTCTTTTATCAGTGTGAAATGTCCCTCTTTATCTCTGGAAATACTCCTTGACTTAAAGTCTACTGATATTAGTGTAGCTACACCAAGTTGCTTATATATTTACCATTGTATATCTTTTTCCATCTTTGGACTATGAACCTATATGTGTTTTCTTTGTATTTAAACTTTTAGACCTAGATATCACATATTTGAGTCTTGATTTTTTTACCCATCTAAAAATATATCTTTTAAATAAATATTTTAGTCCATATTCATTCAGTTTAACTATTGAGATGGTTGGATTTAAGTCTTTTTTCTGTTTGTGGAGGTTTGGAATCAGCATTAGGCTGACTTCATAAAATGATGTGGGAAGTATTCTCAGTGTTTTCTCCTCCTCTGTTTTCAGAAAGAGTTTCTTTGTTGATAATTGACTATTAAAAGGTAATCCTTTTTGCCAATTCTGTAGGAAACCACTGACATAATTACATTTATAATATTCTTCAAAATATTCCAGAGGACATATTCTGCAGTAGAAGGCAGGATGGAAATCTCTCAGAAGTCAGATACTGTACATCCCTCAAGAAGCCTTCTCCAAGCCAGGTTGTGCTCTCTTACGGCACTTAATTGTACACTGGCTTATAATATAGTTGTTATTGTGTGCTTCCCACCGACTTTACTGAAGTGAAAGTTCTGATGAGGCAGTCTTTGAAGACTAGGAGGACCTGGATTCAAATCTAGGCTCTATCACTTACTAGAGCTATTTGGAACTAGGCAAGTTGCTGAATTGTTGAATTTCTGTGAATCTCACTTTATTCATATTAAAACCGAGTTAATAATATCCACCCTTAGAGGGTAATTCTTAGGATTTAAAGAGATGATGTGCATAAAATCACCTGTCAGATGATAGGCACTCAGCCCAGGTTACTTTCCACCTAAAGAACAGGGACCATATTCTTGTCATCTTTGTATCCCTCCAAGAGCTTAACTCAACATCGTGAACTGCAATATATTCAGTCACTGTTTGCTGAATGAGGATAATGCTATGGACTTAGAGTCAAAAAACCTGAGTATAACACCAGATCCAGCCACTTACTGGCTACGTAACAATTGGGCCAGACACTTCCCCTTGATGCACCTCGGTTTCCTTACTTGAAAGATAGTTGGTACTACTTATCTCATCTGGTTGTTGTAAAGATGCAAGTAAGCAGCACTGTGCCAAGCTCAGCAGTTCTCAACCCAAACTATACATCAGAATTAAAACCTGGAGGCTTTTGAAAAATGCAAATCCCCAGCTCCACCCAAATTATTTTTTTAAATTTCCAGGGATGGGGTCTGGGCAATTATAGAAGTCCACAGGAGTGCCCAGTGAACAATGAAGGTTGAGAATCACTAGTCTAGCACAGTGTCCGACACACAACAAGCACTCAATGTGCTCTTCCTTCCTGGTGTGAATGGCGCACGTGAGGATGATGGGAGCAACTTCCTAGGGGAAAGACTCCCTATTCCAAATCACTTAGCACCTAAAAATTTATTTTTTTAAATTATTTTTAAAATAGAAACACTACTGGGATGGTTATAATTATAAATATTTGCAATTTAAGCTAGAAGAACTCTAAAAGAGCATCTAGTCCCAACTGCTCATTTAGTAGGTAAGGAAACTGAGACCCAGGAATGATTTCCCTTGTGTCACATAGTGACAAGAACACAAGTGTGCAAATCCACAGACTGCTGTTGTTGTGCTGGATAATGGTATCTTCCTCAAGTTACTAAGTACCAGAAAGCAGTAGAGAGGCAAGATGCAGTCATTCAACACATGCACAAACTACATGCAAGATACTATGATAAGTTCTGTGTTGGCAAGGATAAATTAAACAAGGATTCTTCCCTCATGAAGAGATTATAGATTTCCTAAGAAGAAGGCATAGAAAGGGAAGTGGTAGGATTGCAACTTCTGTTTCCTTACAGTATTGCCTTGTGCCTGGTGGGAACCAACTGATCACTGGGTCACAAAAAACCATCCTACCTAGGTACCTAATCTAAAATAAGTTCTTATTGTTGTCATTTTTACTTATTATTCTTAACACAATATGAGCATTAGGAGCCAAGTACAGTATAATCTTTTACTGCTGAGTTCCATACCTACTGACTATATGAGAACTATCTGGAAAATTCATGTTCGAAGTTTGAGACTTCCAACTGTGGTGGACCAGTTTGTACAATTCTTCTTCCAAGGACAGCTAGACAATCTGGATGAAATATTTGAAAGGAAAACATTAATTCAAGGGTTCTGAAAGCTACCAGGGCAGTAAGGAGTTGAGGACAAAGATCCATGACAAGGGATAGGTGAACACAACATTCAGCTTCAATCTTCTAGAAACATTTGTGGATTCTTAAGTATTATCTGTGAGACTGGGAAGCCGAGCAGAGATGTTGGCAGCCTCAAATATTGGAGAAATAAAAATTGGAGTCTGAGTTTACTAAGGAGAAGGAGCTCTGGTAATATCTTGGACTTTCAGTTAGGACCTATGAAAGGCTACACTTAGGAGTAAACATGAATTAGAAATAGGCTAGCCCTCAAAAAGAATAAATCTCATCTTCCAATGAATTCAATCATAGATTGGATTGAGATAATTTGCCACTACCAACTATCCAATCCTGAATCAAAACCATAGCTACCTTCAGTTTCACCCAAATGTAAACCTCCTTTTAGACTAGGATTAGCCACAGTTTTGACTATGAGATGTGGACTAATCAGGTGTGCAGATAGGCCATGCAGTTCTTTCCATTTTTTAAATCTAGACTTGCTAGTATGTCATTAGTACATCACCGGCCAGCCTATACTGTAAATACCCAAGATTTAGTGACACCAAATGTTGATCCTTTATATTGGTTTATGTACGTTTTGTTGTCTGGCTTTCTAAGAACTTCAAGTCATCGTTTGGTGATATTCTGTGAGACAAATTATATTTATTCATTCAGTCAACAAACACTTCTTGAGTACCCAACACAGTCAAACTCCTGAAATGACAATGTACTAGAATATAAGACATTTTGATATTGGCTTCCATCTTCCACCCAGCCCCCATTTTCAAATGTAGCGGACCAAATTTCTTATTATTTGAGGAAAGAGAAGGAATAAGGAAAAAAGGAGAAGGTAGGATGGGAAAAATAGGGGAATTGGTAGATAAATTTGCCTTTGGAAGCAAGGAAGTAGAAGGTAAATCCTAGCATTCCTCATATTTTTCTGTTCCTACCTACTACTTGAATTGGGCCAACGGATGGGTGCCACTAACCAGGAGATTTCTAGAATTGCTACTCTTACCCTTGAAATCCCAACAACAGGACCCAGAAACATTGGCATCAATATTTAAGCTTGAACAAATAACTGCCCTTGGGAGTTGCCAAAACACATCCAGGTGGTGATGAATTTAGATGGGAGTTCCCGGCTGGGTAGCTGTGCAGCTGGCCCCAGTTACTTCATTAACCTAATTAATTTGATCCCTTGTTTTTATTATTGGATTTTTGGGCACTACTTAATCGAGGATAAGCAAAATGTTATTAATATTAATTTTAATTAATATGCTCTCAAGGAATATACATTTTATTGGAGGAACCAGCCAAGTTTACCAATAATTATCACACAATTTAATAAAATCCAGAATAGTGGTATGGACCGAATAGGGTCATCCCCCACCAAGGAAGAAGACCATTAACTGTTTTTCTTTTGTGTGTGTTTTTCAAGAAAGCAGAGTGATCATCTTCATTGTAAACACTTTCAGGTTTTAAACAGGATGTCAAATGATGGGTTTTACATCTTTGTTGGACCAAAAAATGAATGTGTTGAAGCAAATATTAATACCATAAATGCATCAACCACCATTCCTTATTGCAGTAAAATTTTCTTTCATTGATTCTATTCAGTGTTGTCATTATTGTGGTTATTATTTCAGTTTTCTTGAGTTAAAGTTAGAGCCACATAAAATCTATTCTTAAACTAAGCTAATTAACTCTTAAGCAGGTATAAACATGAACTCCATTTGATTATGCCAATGGAAAAAAAGACCAGTCAGTGTAAGAATGTTATGAAAATCCTTAAACTTAAAACTCACATGAGGGGGAATAAAAGATCCCTTTGGGACCAAAGCTTTTTTGTTTCTAAGAATAGAAGAAACAGTAGTAGGAAAAATCATACAGCTGGAAGTTTAACATTTTATAAGGCAGCTAGAGAGGACTATCCGGTAGAGAAGGCTATCCAAGGGTGATCTTTGTGATGGCTAATTTTATGTGTCAACTTTATTGGGCTAAGGGATGATCAGTTAACTGATAAAACATGATTTCTGGGTGTATTCATGAGGGTGTTTTAGGAAGAGATTGGCATTTAAATCAATAGACTGAATAAAAATGATGAAGCCCACATTGGGGTGGGCATAATCTACTCCATTGAGAATCCAAAATAACAAAAAGGAAGAGAAAGTGTGAATTCTCTTTCTTCTTGAGCTGAGACATCCATCTTCTCCTGCCCTGGGATATCAGAGCTCCTGGTCTTGGGCCTGTGGATTCCAGGATTTACACCAGCATCCATCCCCACCGCCCCCAAAACCAATCCTCCACCCCGCCAGTTCTCAGGCCTTCAGCTTTGCACCAGGACTTGCCCTGGTTCCCAGGCCCGCAGACTTGAACTGAATTATACCACCAGCTTTCCAGTTCCCTAGCTTGCAGATGGCATATTATGGGACTTCTTGACCTGTATAATCACATGAGCCAATTCCCATAATAAATCTCCTCTTATATGTCTATAAATATCCTATTGGTTCTGTTTCTCTGGAGAACCCTCACTAATACAATGTCTCATGGACAGTATAAGATGAAGGAAGATAGGAGACCACAAATCCCTGGACACTTATCTTCTCAATGTCCTTACCTTGCTCTCACTGCTCAGTTCTTCCCCTGCCTTTTCTTCCAATCTATTATACTTTGCAGTCAACTGAATGGCAGCCTACTCCTCTGGTTATAAGGAAATTTCCCAACCCCAGGAATGGTTACAATAAGGTCTCAAAAATGCAATTTACAGGCATAAATTTACAGCAGGAAACATGAAAGGAACTGGGTTATGCATAAACCATGAGACATATCTGCCAGGGCTCTCTTCCTTAAAAGGTTGTCGCTAATTATACCGGCAGCCATAAAGGGGATGAGGTTAGTAGAAATGACCCCCAGAGTTTCATATTACCAAGATTAAGGGAGAGTCTTGGGAAGGACTTTGGTGTCCCTCTACACAGAAATAACTCCAGCTTGGCAATGAGCTATGTATCCCTTCTCTCTATGACCTTTTGGGTCTTGGTCCCTTTTATGCACTTTCATATTCACCAGTTATGTGTCTCAGTTTCTTTTATCGAAGCCCTCCCCTGACCAATTATATTTTATCTCTAACTTTAATGGGCCTGTGACAGTACATGGTCTTCCACCTCCATCTCAGAGCAGACATCATATTTCCTGGCCTTTCTTTTCGGGGCCCACCCAATAAAAGATGTTGAACTTAAAATGATACAAGCTCTACTTCCACCAATCCCAGTTTAAAAAGCTCAGTTGTAGACTCTTTCCTCGGCTCCCTGTTTCTTTAGTAAGAGAAAGCAAATGATGTCACCAGAATCTTGAACTCTGGCTGCTGTCTCTATCTCTACACTCTCCAAAGGACATGTACCACACAATGGAAAAAACACAGACTTTAAACTCCAAGTGGTCCTGGGTATAAATCCTGATTTTAACAATTCTTAGCACTATGACCTTGAACAAGTGAATTAATATATTTAACTCCATTCCCCCATCTGTAAAATGGGAATAAAAGAGTTACTTTATAGGCCTTACATGATGATTAAATGAAATGAGGTATGTAAAGGTGCCAGCCATATAATATACATTTAATAAATGCTAACTATTAAAAAACAGGCCCTTCAATTTTCATAATAATGTTGGTGTTCACATCCACATATGTCTAACTCTACACTCTAATTGGTTAGTTAACACGAAATGCATTTTGTCAGCCCTGACAGAGTGAGTGACGGACAGGAGCACGCCTTCCTGTTCATAGCTTTGATAAAGAAGCTGTGCTCTCTTATTTTTTGTCCAGATTTCCAAGCAAAATAGATGATGAATTAATAGAATGAATTAATAGCCGTTACTTTGCTCCAATAACTGATAGAACCATTTTTCAATCTATTCCCACTCACTCCTGGGGCCTTTCCCACTCAACAGGCAGAGTTTAGAGGAGGAAATTGGCCACCTTCAAGACAAAAATTTCAGGCAGAAATAGCACCGCAGGCTTTATGCATGAGTGGTCTCATGCCCATTCAGACACCAACCACAAATCAGACAAAGCCTGGAGGAGGGGCTTGTAAGATCTCGTAGTTAGCACTTTACAGTTTTCAAAGGGCTTTCAAATTTCTAATTCCCTGGGCAAGACCAAGTCTTCATTACATGCATATTTAACACTCTGTATGTCTCCTTCATTGTGACCATATTAATTAAATGATAATGATGACTTGTGTTTATTATTTCTTCAGTGTCTATCTCCAGGAGGACAGGGACCATGTCTAACTATTACTAGTTTAGCATTGTATTCTAGCCCAGTGCCTGGCACAGAGTAGGTACTCAACAAATGTTTGTTGAATGAAAAAGAAGTTACAGCACTCATATGCCCATCACTCTCTAATAAAATATTTTTACTCGAGTTAACAGGTTTAGTTGGAAAATTAATCTACTGCTAAAATAAATATCATGACATTTTTCAGAGTCTAAAGTAAATATCTTTTTGGGTGATCCAGGCTACTGCTTCACAGATAATCAGAAAAGGACTACGGACACCCCTAACCCTCGCTGCTGATGAATCATCATCCCATATAAGAAGTCGGCAGAGTATTTTCTTCCCAATTTCATATCATCAATTTTACTTAAACAGTTGTCAACCTTAATGGGTTGTTTCTCCAAATTAATTCTTCTCAATTCTTCAGAAAGATTGATAGCATATCATCCTCATGTTGATCTTTTTATTCTTCAAGACCCTCCTCCTAGAAGGCAGTGATACGATTTAAAGACTGGTTTATCAAAGTGGTCCAGGATCTGGAATTCATAATACATATTTGAAAATTTTAGGAAAATTTCAGATTTTTCTAAATTGCTGTTTCTCGTTCCTACTTGCTTTTTCTTTTTTCTTCTTGAAATTTTCTTGTTGGAGACTCTAAAAATTAAATAAATAATCAGGGAGGTGTGATAGAAGCCCTGAGATGTGTCTTATTCCTGGTGTTACCCCAGATTCACTGCAGCTGTGCCTAAGGCTGCCAACACCGTCGAACGACATATCAAACACACTGTCTATGAGCTGTCCTGTCAGGCAGAGCCAAAGGCTGCTTTGATTAACTTTTATTTTTAAATGCAATTGGCATGTGGTTATATCCTGCCTTTGTGACTTTTGGGCAGAGCACATAATCTGTCTCTTTCACCTATTTCTCTACCTGCAAAATTGGTGTGACAATAAAATCTTTTTCTCTAAATTGATATGTAGTAAAAGATAAACTATACGGGACCACTGGTGAAAAGATGTCATACGAGTGTCTCAAAGTGATCTGTTTTTCAGACTCCCTGCGACACATCTTGCATCTCTAACAAGTCTCCCTGGGCCATGTTCTGAGCCCCTGGCCCCAGCATTAACAGGTTGTACAAATAAAAAATACAGATTTACTTAGTGCAAACTAAGTCATATGAGAAAATAACTCTCCTGCTAAAACACACATCATAACATTCCAGAGTCAAATGCAGATCATTTTTGAATAATCCAAGCCACAGGCTAGCAAGGCTTTGGGTACTTACTATGTGCCAAGAACTGTTTTCAGTGCTCTATATGCATTAGCTATTCAGTCCTAACAAGTACTCTATAACATAGGTGCTATTATTAAATTGCATTTTATATATGAGGAAACTGAGGCACAGAGATCGAATGGTTTTCCTGAGATCACACGGTAAGTGGTAGAGTCCAGATTTGAATCAGCGGTTTAGCCATTACACTCTAATGCATTTCAAGATAATTACAGGAACCAGTTATGTGCCGGCCATCGGACCAAGTACTTTACATAGCTTATCTCATTAAATCCCCATAACGGACATCTCCATCTATAGATGATAAAAATTGAGGCTTAAAAAAGATAATTTCCAAAAAAAAAAAAGATAATTTCCAATTATCACATAGCTGGTAAGTGATAGGTTCAGAGCTAGGCTGCCCAATTATAGAGACTGAGAACAAAGAAAATACTAAACCATGTTGCAAAAGCCAATGATGGGCTCTAACTACTGAGTCTTCCATGCAAGATTCCTTCATTCTTTAGAAAGACATGAAAATGTGCTTGCTGGATCTAGAGGAGAAATTCCGCTGCAGTGTCCACTCTACTGGTTTGCAGATAGGCCAAGGGGAAACTGAACTCCTGAGTAGGAGCCAGGACTCTCTGCTGATGTAGGCTACACCACTGGATTTTGATCAACCAGGAGGCTTTTGGAGGACAAGCGTGAGGCTGGGCACCTCACAGCTCAGGGGGCCTCCTCCCACCCACCTTCTGTGGCCCCAGGAGCTCCCCCAACCCTACGCCTAGCAACAGAGGCTTCCTGCAGCTGGGTCTGTCTCTGATTTGCACGTTGGTGAGTTAAATTCACACAATCTCAGCCATAACTCTTAGAATGGATTCTCCATTACCCTAACCAGAAAGATGCCAGAATGTTTGTCTCCTGTACCTCTAATCCCAGCTCTGCCACCTGCTGGAGTTTACGCTTTGCTTTGCCACCATGTAAACCTACACACTCTACAATTTACTATGCCCTTTTTTCTTTTTTTTTTTTTGAGACAGAGTCTTGCTCTGTTGTCCAGGCTAGAGTGCCATGGCATCAGCCTAGTTCACAGCAACCTCCAATTCCTGGGCTCAAGCGATCCTTCTGCCTCGGCTCCCAAGTAGCTGGGACTACAGGCATGTACCACCATGTCCGGCTAATTTTTTTTATATATATATTTTTAGTTATCAAGATCATTTCTTTCTATTTTTTTAGTAGAGATGGGGGTCTCGCTCTTGCTCAGGCTGGTCTTGAACTCCTGACCTTGAGCGATCCTCCCGCCTCGGCCTCCCAGAGTGCTAGGATTACAGGCGTGAGCCACCTTGCCCGGCCTACTATGCCCTTTCATATCAAATGTCACCCTGGTACACTCGGGGATGCAGTGGGATAGTACAGACCAAAGGAAATGGGGGCAGGTATGGCAGGGGGAAGGGAGATACAGCAAAGAACCTGAGACTCTCAGGTTTAGTGATTTGGGCTTGGGGAGCTGTGGGGGACAGGGCCAATATTTCAGTGATAAAAGGGACTTTTGAGTAGGAGGAGAAGGTGCAGGAGAAAGTGGGGGATATCCTCTGGGACATCCAGCACCACCAAGACAATGATCATTAAACAGAGGGAGGGCACCAGAAGACTGGCCCAGAAAATGTGGTGATACACTAAACTGTACCCCAAAATTCAAGCCGAGGTCAATCCCTGTTGCATTTCCTGTCATCTCAGACCCTCCCATTTAGGCCATGCCCAACTATTCTGGTGTGATAAAGGGTTCACTCGACTGGACTCTGTGCTGCAGACTTGGAGTTGGTCTCTGCTTTGCCCACAGGCTCTGAACAGTGGGTGGAGCAAAAGAGAGACGGCATCACCCCTTAGCGGTGCAAGGCCAATCCCCATGGTGTTCTGGAAGCTTTTCTGGACTGCTGAGGCAGGAGCACATTGAGTGGAAATGAGTTTCTCAAAACCTCTGGCTGTTCAATGACTCATGTTTTACCAGAATGGTGAGGTCTTCAAACGGCATCACCCTCTTCCGTCTCCCCTCCCAGCCAATGTTCCTACAGGTAAGCTAGACCTCTCTGCAATGTTTTTTGAAGACAGGTGGCCCCTGTAAGAAAAATCCTGGTTTAGTAAGTCAGCAGATCAGGGCTGGTGAGGAAAAGAGAGTTCCAATGTCTTTGTTTCCGTTTTGGTCAATTCTGCCAAGTTGAAGCAGATCAATTTTCATTTGTCTTAAATTCCCCAAAATAAATAAATAAACAAACAAACCTCTGAAATCAAACACTGTCTTGTATGTACCCCTAAGGAATAATGAATCACCTTTTCAGGCAAAGGGAAGAAAGGACCAGAGAATCACAGCCAAGCCTAGGGTGCGTGGAGGAGACAGGGAAAGAACTGTGTTGACTGGGGAAACCTCTGGATCTTGAGCGCAAAAGCCAGGAGAGGGGCACCGAGCACCTGGTGCCCAGGCCGGTGCTGGCCCCACTGAGCTTCACTGCCTGCTCTCCCTGGGGTAGTCTGAGGCTTTGCCACCACACCGAGGTCACCCTCTCTCAGCACCTCTGCCTCTAGTAAGAGGAAGTAAAAGGAAAGTAGACTCCAGAGGGTAGTCAGGGCATGGTGGAGGCAGCCCCTACATCGGGTTGCAGAGCCTGGAGTCCAGCCCCATCCTGGCCAACACAGAGGGAGGGAGGGAGAGAGGCGAAAGGAAACGAGGAGCCAGCCTGTTTCCATAGATACGGATTTCAGTTGCATTTTATGACAGCCCTCCCAGGCCGCCTGGAGAGGCATCGTTTGGATGCCTGGGGACCTGCTCAGAAGGAAAATGAAGTAAGAAGCGATTTTTTAAAAATTCGAGTGGTTTTCTTCCCAGTCCAATATCCCCCTCTGCCCTCTGGCCCTCTGGCAGAGGTCAGCCCTGGCAGGACCTTTGCGTTTAGGGGCAGCCTGAGCAGTTTTAGATCCTCCAACCCCAGGCCCTGAAGGGCACAGGCAAAATGATTCTTATTAATGGAAGCAAGCCACTGCTAGAGCTTCTCTTACAGCTGCTGTACGGATGAGGGAGTTCCAATCCTCCACCGTCAGGAGACCTCTTCTGAGTGCTGCCACTGGCAGAGAAGGCTCACCCTGGTCTCCTGGGGCCTCAGCCTGGAGTCTGGGAAGAACTCCCCTTACTCCTGGATTCAAAACACTCATTTTTCCCCTCCCACTTCGATCGCTTCATCTTCCGCCATCTCATCTACCTGGAATGCCCTGCTCTCTACTCATCATCCATTTATCAAAAACCCATTGAGTTCTTTCATTTGCTTGCCCTCTACAAGATAGACATGAGTAAGACAGTTTCCCTATACTCAGAAATCTCATAGACTAGTGGGGGACACAGACACATAGATGAACTATTAGAAAACCACAGAGAGACGGTCAGAAAAGAATTCCTGGAGAAGTAAAAACCCAAACCAAGTGTCAACAGATGAGTGAGAATTTAGGGGAGAGGAGGTTCCAAGCAGAGGGGACTGCACCGGCAAAGGCGTGGAGGCAGGAAGCAGGATGATGAGGCTGAAGGACTCAGCAGATCGTAGACGCTGAGAATCAAGTGCCCTAAGTGGCCGGAAATGGGCAGGAGTAACAGGCAGGCGGCAGGCAGTGGGGTTCTCTGTGTGCCATGCTAAAGCCCCAAGCTTCGTCCTGCCCTGGTTCTTGGGCCTCGTTTCATGGAGCTCCAGGGCTTCCCCGTGGTGCTTCAGGGGTAGGACTAGGGGCCTCTCGCTCTCAACCTCAGTGACTTATTTCATATATACTCAAGCAGATGATAGCAAACCACAGAAGGTTCTAAGCATTGGAAGGACGTGGTCAAGTTTGTGTTCCAAAAAGACAACTCTAGATTCCAGGCCCCACTTCCAACCATTCCTCAGGGCAGTCTATTGCCTGAGAAAAGCTCTGACAGTAATAAATGATTTACAGCAAAAATGAAAACGTATTTGGTACATCTGTGATAATTGTTGCTAAACTTATGACATCCAGAGAGAAGAAAATGAAGTGGGGATTCCCTTTCCGCCCTTGGACTCAGCCATCTTAGCCCGCTGGCTGCGTTGATGTCGCCATCTAGCGGTAGAAGTGCGGCACGACCCCAAAAGGAGCCAAGCTTGCTTCTGAAGAATGACATTTGTGTCGCATTTCTTTCTAAAAATCTTTATTATCCTATTTAATGCTCAAAACAACCTGGCAAGATATGTCTCATTATTATATCCATGTTACATGTAATAAAACTGAGTGATGGACAGAAAACAGTATTTGTTTTGTGTCTCCTGTGGGCTAGGAACCGTGTTAGATGATTTATACAAGATTGGCAATATCTCCGCTTCAGAGATGAAGAAGCTGAAGCCCTTGGTGATTGAGAGACCTACTAGATTAAGGCACAGACACTGAAGTTTTCTCGATTCCAGATCCATGTTTTTCCCAATGAATCTGGTCATATTCAAACCTCTTACTGGAGTCAAAAAGAAAGCAAGTGGTAAAGAATTAGGAAAGAGACAAGCTTTTGTGGGATTCAGGGTAACCGGCCCAGACTACAGCTGTCTTCTTTGTCATGAAGGGCGACCAAACCACAATTGTAGACTAGACTCGAGAATAATTATAGGAAGACTAATTGCCACCAGAATATGCAAGTTATAGGAATCTGTGAGTCTAAAGCCAATCAGATGCCCGGCAGACACATTTCTAAAGCGTGAGTAGCTGCTTTCTGTAGAACAGAGTGTCGCTTAGAGTCAGGAAGAAATCTGGGAACTGTGGTTTGAGTAAAACCTTAATTCCTCTTTGCCACGTAACATAGCATATTCACAGGTTCTAGGGATTAGGATGTCGACATCGTTGGGGGCCATTATTCTGCCTTCCACATCCATTGAGATGGAGGAGACCAAGTGCCTATTAGAGGACAAACCCAGATGGGCTGTGGAAATTACAGTGTTGCTTCTGAGTGAGAAGTTACGGGTCCAAGAGAGGGTGATGACAGCCTTAGAGATACATAAAAGAGAGAAGCAATTTCAAAAAGTAAAAGGCAAAGGCAAAAAGACCAAAAAAAGTTGCCTTCCCATAAAAGCGTAGAAAATATGCTTGTGAAGAAGAAAGTGATGACATTCTTTCTCTGTCTCACCCACTCATGATATCTGAACCTAAGTACACATCAGGCATCTAGAACCAAAATGAGGCAAAACAAAAACACCTGCAAGAAGCAAAAAGACACAGATTATCCCCAAATTTAGTTTTCTGATTTGCAAATCAGAAGATGCCCTTGTAAATGTTGATAATGATGAAATCTGTTGCCAGATGCACCAAGGTGATGAATTTAAAAATATATATGTGTGTGTGTGTATACACACACAGAGACACACAGACACACACACACATATATGTATAGTTGACCTCTGAACAACATGGGTTTGAACTGTGCGGGTCCGCTTAGACACATATTTTTTTCCAATAAATACAATCAGTCCTCCATATTGGCGATTCTGCATCTGCAACCAAATATGGATCAAACCCGGGATGCAAAAGTGTGTCCTCTGGAGGGCCAATTTTTCTTATCCGCAAATTCTGGGATCCCCAGGTGGTCCTGGAACCAGCTCCTTGAAGATACCAAGGGACAATTGCATTCCTTTCTTTTTCTTTTCTTTTTTTTTTAATGCCAGTAGAAAAAAAGGACTAAAAACTAAAAACTAGGAGAAGAACAGGCAATACAACTCAGTGTTTTAAGCATCCAGGCTTAAATGCTGAACTGAAACAGAAGTTACTATTGCAAATTTTTTTCAAACTGGTTTCCCGAATTTTAGTGAAATGTAGAGGTCTTTCTAAGCCAGGCACAAAGTCAAGTAATCGTAAATTTTTTTTATTTTTTTTTTTATTTTTTTTGAGACAGAGTCTTACTCTGTTTCCCTGGCTAGAGTGCTGTGGCGTCATCCTAGCTCACAGCAACCTCAAACTCCTGGGCTCAAGCGATCCTTCTGCCTCAGCTTCCCGAGTAGCTGGGACTACAGGCATGCACCACCATGCCTGGCTAATTTTTTCTATATATATTTTTAGTTGTCCAGATCATTTCTTTCTATTTTTTTAGTAGAGACAGAGTCTCGCTCTTGCTCAGGCTGGTCTCGAACTCCTGATGCACCCACCTCGGCCTCCCAGAGTGCTAGGATTACAGGCGTGAGCCACCGTGCCCGGCCATAAATTTTTAAATGACAAATTTTATTAGATAAAAATATAAATGTACAGCAAAACACACTAAAAACAAACTTACAAAACAAGTGATAATTTGGAAAAAGCTTTACAGCGTGTGTGACAGAGGAATAATAGCCATAGTCTATAAAAAGAGCTTATAAGTCATTAAGGAAAAGACAAATAACACCCCCCCAAATGGACAAAGGATATAAGTGAGCAATTCAGAGAAAAAGAAATTCAAATAGCTAGTAAACATATGATGAGTCACTCCATCTCTATAGCAATATAAATTAAAATATAAATTTTAAGAATATAAATTAAAATAACAAGGTACTTTCTGCCCATCCCATTGTAAAAACTGTGAAGATGGACAGTGGCCAGTGACGGTGAGAATACATAATGCAGTGCCCTCTTGAAAGCTGTAGGAGTGTAGTCTGGTACAGTCTGTTTTGAGAGCAATTGGTAGTACCTACCAACTTTTCAATTTTACATCTTTCAAACAATCCATTTTACTTCTAGGAACATATCCTCCAGAAATATTCCTACAAATGCTCAAAATATATTCATAAGGATGTTATTTAAAATTTTTTTGTGACAGAAAAATGGGGAGCAATCTAAATGTCCTTCAATAGAGAAGAGACTGAACACATTTACGAGACGTCCTCGCTGTGGAATATTATTGCAAACATTAAAAGGATGAGGCTGATCTGTACGTACTGTAAAGATCACCAAGATATATTAAGTGGAAAAAGCAAGTCACATGATAATATGCAATGCACTGTCTCATTTATATTGACATACATATATACATAGGAAAAGCATTTGGAAAGACACACATGAAACTGTTAAGAGGGGTCACAGTGATGGTGAGATAGGAAGAAGAGGGTAAGGAGAGACCTTTACTCTTTATTCTGCATGCTCCTATATTGTCTGATTTCTTTTAATGTGCAAGTATTCACACCATATATTTGTAATTTTTAAAACAATATGAATGTGTGCAAAGTGAATTAGTTTATTTAGAAAATGTTTCCAGCTATGTTGGTTTTTCAGAACAAAACAAAATTTTTAAACACCCCAAATGTTAACTAATTAACACATATACCAGAGACCTCAGGTACTCCAAAAAGCCAGCACTGTAGAATTGAATCTCATAATTAAAAGAGACGACATGGAAAGCCCACAGGAAACACGGGCTCTGGAGTCAAGCACTGCAGTCCCCAACCCACAGGAACCTGTTAGGAACTAGACCGCACAGCAGGAGGTGAGCGAGGGAAGCTTCATCTGTATTTACAGCCGCTCCCCATCACTTGCCATTCCCCTCCCCCATGGAAAAGAGCCTCCTCCGTGGAAAAATTGTCTCCATGAAACAAGTCCGTGGTGCCAAAAGGTTGGGGACCAATGGTCAAGCAGATCTGATTCTAGTCCTGGCCCTGCCCCCTTCTGTGACTGTGAGCTCATCACTTAACCTCACCAAGCCTCCATAAAATGAAGATAAAAGTACCTACTCCTCAGCCCTAATACACACACTACATATGTACAAAATTTGTTTTCCTCTTCTGATTTATGATATTATATATGTTAGATGGACTAATAAGACAGGTGGGAGACTACAGGGAACTCTTTACAAAGATTGTGTTTTTCTGGGTGGACCCAAAGAAATGTTTTTTGGGCCCAATCTTGGTGGCAGAGCGAAAGAAGTGCAACGGGTCAGGGGGGAGGGTTGCAATACAAAAGTCCTGGGCACCAGGGCCAGATGAACAACTCCAGTAGCTGTGGCTACCCAGAGCAGCGGTTCTAAAATTTTAGCATGCATTAGAATCACCTGGAGGGTTTGTTAAAACAGCATGCTGGTCTCCATCCTCAGAGTTTCTGATTCAGCAGGTCTGGGGCAGGGTTTGGGACTATACATTCCTAACGAGTTCCCAGGCAGTGCTGATGCTGCTGATCTGGGGAAACACACTTTGAGGCCCTCTGACCTAAACCATCAACAATTGCCCCAGTCTAGTGAGTTTTAGACCGCAGCAGCCTCTTTCCCTGCCCCTTGTCGGGGATGCTTCCTCTGGTGTTCTCTCTGAACCTCTCCAGGCACCATGAATGCCAGGATACTCCCTAGTCTTACCCCTGGCCAGTGGCCAGTTTCTGCAGCCTGTCCGTCCAAGCTAACTCTGTCCAAGGTGATGGGGAAGCTGAGAGAAACCAAGACTTCTAGTTGGGGCAGTGGAGGAGTTGGGGAACATGCTAAGAGCTAGACCCGGCCCTGGCCTGGGTCCTGCCTGCCCTGTGTGACAGGAAGTATATCCCCCTTCTGCCTAAGCAGATTGGGAAAGATAACTTTGTTAGCAAGAGAAGCCTAGGCCGAGGGGTCGTGCTCTATAGAATTGGCACGATCTGCTCTCATGCATGAGCTGCTCCTTTCAATAGAGCCCTGCCTTGCCCTGACAGCTCGTCTGTGCTGGAAATCCTCTCCCGAGTGAAAGTGTCCCCAGTTCCCCCCTCCAGCCCACCCTTTGCCCCTCGGGGCACGAGAGCCCTTGAACCTCAGCCAAATGATTATGATGAAGAAGAATCTCTGGCTCACAACCAAATTGGCCAGGGAGGAGGGACAGAGAGGGCCATGGCTTGTCCCCTGATCCTCTCCAGGTGTCACAAACAAGAACAACAAAAAAGCAAGTATTTATTCCTATACTGGAGAAGCAAAGAACCCTTGATCTTTCTCCCATTGTATGCAAACCTTCTTCCTAACAATGGTGACAGCAGTTACTATGTATCAATTGCTTACTATGCCTAGCATTGAGCTCACTTTCACATATATCGTTTTATTTAATCACTACGATTCTTTGAGGCAGACACTGTTTCCCGTTTTTCACAAGAGAAAACTGAGTCTGACACAAGGACAGTCACTTATGCAAGGTCAGGCAGCCGGCTAGTGGTGAAGCCGAGATGACCCGACTCCAAAGCCTGACACTAACCACTTCGCTGCTCAAATTCCCACAAGATGGAGGCTCCCAGCCTGAAGGCTGGATCCAGGATTCAGCAGGGTGAGTTGCACCAAATTCTCTACAGTCCGCCACTCTTTGAGCAGATGTACACAAGGCCTCTCTGCACACTCCATGCGCCAAGCGTCACTTCTGGGACCAAGCATCGTTCACCTTTGTGTTCCCAGCATGGCGCCCAGCACTCAGTGGCCGCTTCACACAACTCTGTGGTAGGAAGCAAGGGCACAGCCAAACACTGGGTGCTGGGTGGTATCTCGTTTCTTGGTGGTATTGGGGTTTCGAAGACGTGCAGTTGAACAAACCATTCATGGATAAACAACCAAGACACAAAAATTACATTTCCCAACTTTTTTTGTCCTTCCCATTGGGTTTCAGCCCCTCTGGCCTCCCTGCTACTTAGAGCTTCACCCCGGACTATGCCCCCCCACACACCCTGTGGTTCCCTCCCTCGCCACCTTTCAGGTCCGCTCAAACCCCACCTTCTCAGTGAGCTCTCTCTGAGCACCCTGCCCCTGCACCGGCTCTCCCATCCCCCTCCCTGCCATATTTGTTCATCTTTGGCAGCACTCGGCACCTTCTAATGTATACATAACTCACTCTCTTCTTGTGGCTATGCTGCCGTCTGCCTCCCCACGAGAGCGCAAGCTCTGCTGTGTCAGGGATCTTTATCTTATTCACTGATGTGTCCCACACACCTCAGAGGGTGGGAGCTCAACAAGTACCTGTTGAATGAGTCTCAAACACTGTCCACTAGCCAGAGCTTGGCCTGAAATACTCAGAGAAGTGACCAATTTCCCCACATTCCCTGGTCCTGTGTCTCTCAAGGACCCATCCCCCCTTATACATCCCAGTAACTGGAAGAGAGAGATTCTCCTAATTCCAGTCACCACAGAGATTGACTGAGGATGATCCCCTCAGGCCTCTTAAATCTTTCTGCCCTTCTACTCATGCCATGGCTCACCTGGTTGTTCGCTGGAGAGCCCTGCTGCTTGAGTGAGTCTGTGCCCCATGTGTGGAGACCCCCAGAGCCATGGGCAGCACACGGGCCTCAGAGCTGCGCCATGACCTCAGGGTGTCATTTCCACTCTGAGCCTTGGTTTCCTCATTTATAAAATGAGGGTTGGGGCCAATAATCTCCTTCAGTCTTTCCCAGTTCTGACATTTTCCCTGTGGAAAGGGGGAAGAGTATGACTTTGGTCAACATATATTTAGAAACAAACCAACCCCTGACCCTGGGGCACAGGACACAGCCATTCTCAGATCCTAGCAAATATAATCAACAAGTGCACAGGGATTCACAGCATCATACAGGTTAGATCAGTAGCCATCATCCTATTTTCACAAAACAAGAAAGTCAGTTCTTATTATCTCTATTTCACAGATGAGAAAACTGAGGCTCAGAGAGCTGAACAAGCTGCTCACAAATACGAAGCAAGAAAGCCACATTCATAGCCAAGTCTTCCAATTGCAAATTTCATCATCTTTCCACACATAACTGCCTCATTGTTTTCAAAATGCACCCTGGTAGAAGAATATCCCATTAGATTATCAAAAATGTCAATAATCGAATAATCTATTCTATAAGGTTGTGGAATATAAAATTGGAATTTGCATTTGAATGGGGTTATGTCTCATCTAGGGATGTATTTACATACATCAAATGATGCAATACAGCCACCATGAGAAGGTATCCCTCTGAAAGACCTGAGAAAGTGACTCTGGTTCCTGGTAGGAACAGACAACTCATCTCTCAGTCACAGCTAAAATGAGCCTCTCCCCCCCATCTCTTTCAAAACTTTCCCCAAGAACGTGATTGAGTGTTTATACTTTACAGGATTTTTCAGCTCCAAACAGAAGAACTGACAACAATTCCATCAATTGGCCATGATTAACAATCTTCCACATCAACAGAATAAGTAAGCAAAGCAAGTGCTAAATGCAAAAGCTAGATTTGTTCAAATCTGAGAGACTATAATTGATTCAGAGCCATGTTGACAGTCCCTGTTTTTCCAGATTCAAACACATCCTCTACTAACATCCCTCACAAAATGATGATGAGAAATGAGGCCACCCACTACAATAGCCAAGTTGGACTGGGAAACCCTGAATGAGGAGAAGTCCATTTTGAAAAGAAGCTTTATAGGTTCTGGACTATCTCAGGGACAACACAAGTTTCAGCAATCAACATGTACTGAACATTTTCAAAAGAAAGAATAATTGGATTTCTTCCCCTCTTTCCTCTGACTCATTGATATTAGGGGAACAGCCTGGGCCATCTATTTTTTTTTAACCATCCATTTCCACCAGTGGATTGACCATCTGTTTTTTTAATTTCAGCATATTATGGGGGTACAAATGTTTAGGTTATGTATATTGCCTTTGCCCCACCCGAGCCAGAGCTTCAAGTGTGTCCGTCCCCCAGATGGTGCTCACTGCACCCATTAGGTGTGAATATACCCATCCCCTCCTCCCCTCCACCTGCCAAACACCTGATGAATGTTACTACTATATGTGAACATAAATGTTGATCAGTTAATACCAATTTGATGGTGAGTACATGTGGTGCTTGTTTTTCCATTCTTGTTATACTTCACTTAGTAGAATGGACTCCAGCTCTATCCAGGATGATATAAGAGGTGCTAGATCACCATTGTTTTTTGTGGCTGAGTAGTACTCCATGGTATCCATATACCACATTTTATTAATCCACTTGACCATCTATTTTTAACTAAAGGATTCCCTAGAGTCCATTGCCCCAGTCAGTATGGGCCTTCAAACTTGGGATTTCAAAAGAAGTCAGAAGTCTAAAGTAAATAAGGTTGTGGGCTAGTAAACATTTTATTAAAAATGGAACTTGGGACTGACACCACATTAATACCATCCTCCCTCAAACTGCCACTCTCAACATGGAATATGTCCATGACACCAGAAAAGACAGCAAAATGGGACTGTGGGGGCACCGAGGGGGAGGGGGAGTGAAGCAACTGCTTAGACTTTTTGTCTGGTTTATGCTCAAAGTTGTCTTCAATTTGGACATCATACACCGCAGACTTCCTAAAACAATCCAAGTTTCCACTATTTTTGTTCCATTGTTCCCACAAATAAACTTGTTGAATGAATTTTTTTGGTTTGCAAAATATAGTTGAAACAACCATTTTTTTATACCAGGGCAACAGTCAGTCCCAGCGAATGGGAAGAGAACAGGCCTCAGAGACACGTGTTCACACCCTCCAAGCCGTCTCCCCAAGCGTCATTCCTCAGTAAGCCACACTGTTATTGCAAATTCGAGAGCCTCTTGGTGAGCAAAAACATTATATCCCCATTTAACAGATAAAGGCACTAAAGTCTAAAGGCATTAGCTGACATTGCTTCAACTGCAGCTTCTCAAAACTTTTGTAATTATGAGTGAAAAGGGGTGAGAAACCTTATTATCTTGACAAATGGCACCAGAATTCTTTGGAGTGTTAGGGCTGCTTTTCAAAGGGGGAGATTGTCCTGCTGACAGTTTGAGGTTTTTTATTTTTTATTTTTTTTTTTTTTGGATCTTTTTAGAAATCATTTTTTCCTTTTATTTTTAGTTGACACATAATTATAAATATTCATGGGATACAGAGTGATATTTCAATCCATGTATACAGTGTATAATGATCAAATCAGGGGAATTAGCATATCCATCACCTCAAACATTAACATTGATTTGTGTTGTGAACATTCAAAATTCTCTCTTCTAATTTTTGAGAATATACCATAAATTGTAGTTTCAGCCATATTCACCCTACAGTGCTGCACCAGAACTCATTCCTCCTCGCTAGCTGTAATTTTTTATCCGTTACGCAGCCTCTCCCCATCCTCCCCTCCCGTCTACCCTTCCCAGCTTCTAATGCCCACAATCCTACTGCTGAAGGTTTTGAGACACAAAAGCAAACCACCAAAAGAGGATGAAATATCGTCCTTTGAAAGGGACCGACCACTCTTTTTCAGTCTGACTCGGGGCAGAGGGATGTACACAGATGACCTCTTACTGTCCCTGACATCGCTAAGATTCTCTAAGCTGGCGATAAGGCCTTGGGAAAACACCCCTAGGCTCATGCCCTCTGGAGAGAAACCAAAGGTTTCCTACCGTAGAGGGCCAGTCTGCTGCTAAAAGAAACTTTTGGAGGCTGCAGAAGCCCCAACTAAGCTTTCACAGATCAGCTTTCCCCACTCTCCTCCCCTCAGTGCCCAACACAGCTCTCCCATTCTCTCACTGCCATTGTTTTCCAAACGTCCCTCCCTTCATAAAAGCTGTCTGGCTGGGAGCTTAAAATATTGCTGGACAGTAAAACCTACCCATCAGGGCCAATCCAGTCATATCTGCTCAGTCGTGCAGCACAGTAGGGGCGGGGTAGAGAAGTGGGAGGTGGGCTTTTAGGCAGCAAAGGAAAGAGGCCAAAGTTGCCATTTTGCTGCTGAGCGCCAAGAGAGAAAGACGGTGTATATTTCTCCGTGGGACACTATTCATATTGGCAAGTTTTCCTTGGATGATATTAGTTTGTAGCTTCCCCCTTACTTCTTCTTCCCCAGTCTAATCTAAGGGCCATACACAGTCTTCTGCAAAAGGAAAAAGGTTGCCTTTAAAGTTCAGTTTTGGACTGGTATGGCTGGACTAAGAGTACAACTCTGAAAACCCTCTTGGAGTTGATCTCAGAGTTGGCAGGACTTTGGAAATGAGAGGAATGGTAGAGTATTTGGGGGGATGGGGGATGGAGGTGTTCAAACTCTAACTACAGCTTGACTTCTTAAGGTCTTTTCATTTTTCAGAATGAATTAATGTGCCTCCAGGAATCCAAAGGGACCTAAACAAATTTATGAAAGGGTTTTGTACTTTTTTCACTCAAATTCTTCAATAGGAGTAATAGTCATAATTATTGAGCGCTGTGGGTGTAGGGGAGCCTACATGCTCAGAATTTTCAGTTTTGGAGCACTTAATGGAACACAGGAATAGATGTGGCTAAAGACCAAAAAACTCTTCCTGGGAATACTTTCCACCGTCTGTCTACAAGAGCTACAGGTTAGTGGCTGCTCTAGAAACTAGAATGGAGGCACATTTATACTCCATTACCAACCGGCGTGGTAAGTGGCCCCTGAATGCGTGGGGGAACTTGTTAACATGGATGTACATTTGTTGTTCTGCCTCTTCAAAGCCAGCAGACGGCTGTGCTATACTGGCTTGGAGCCAGAAGATCACGGCTCACATCTGGGAGACTCATTGACCCTCCCAGCCTGTCTCCCTACCTGGTCATGGGGGTTGATAACACCTGCTTCACTGGTTCCCAAGCATCCATCTGTGTTCTATCAGTTACAGTCCCAGATGAAGTTTTCAGCAGTGTGTGACAAAAACGTGACAGTGATGAAGTAAACAATGTAGTAAACTTTCTAACCAAGTTAAATGTGTCCAAGTTATAGGCCTATTGAGTTTTTATTATTATAGATTCTAACCCAATATGAATATGTCTTTTATTCCAAATTTATGTCCTTTGTTTTTGTAGTATCAATATTAAAAATCCCCTTTTATGAAATGATGATGAGAACAGACTATAGTCACAATAATTTAATAGATTTCTTCTTTTTATGTCCTTGTTTGACAAAATAAGGAGTTGGCAATCTTATGTTGGTCACCCTATTTTGTTGTTGTTACTATACTAATCTGTGAAATCTAAGTCTGAGAACCACTGGCCTCATTCACAGCTTATCATGAGGACTGAAATAAGATATGTGAAATCGCACCATTTATAAATAGATAAGGGATACCCAAACATAAGGTGATATTTTAATCATTACCTCTAGCCATAATTCTCTGGTGGGATGCGCCCAGGAATATATGGATGTCATGGGGTTGGAGGCTCCATTGGTTTATTTTCCATCAATAATAGATCTGTTCACTAAATTTTGATGAGCAAATAAACAGAGAATTATCTCTTTGAAGAAGATGAGAAAAATATTCTTCCTTCGGTTTAGATTTCTCCCTGCTCCAGTGGAACATCTTGCTACTCTGATCTGACTTCCTCTAAATTTTCATTGTTAGAAGTCAGGAACCCAACTCACTTTCCCTTAGCACCTCTAAAGCTTCTTGTCTTAAGAGCATAGTTGGCTTGTTTCAATTACTATGGGCTTGGAAACATTTTGTCCTAAATTAGTTTCTTTCCCTCAATTATCACAAGAAATTTTATAACTGGACATTTAAAAAAACCATATTCAAACAATCCTAGCATTGCAGGATGGGCGTGGAAGGACACAGCCTTGTCTGGCTTTAGCTGAGAAATTACTAATGGGATGGTCAGGAGGGACTTCTTATGTCATGAACATGTAGCGTGATACTCGTGTGTCAAAAACTATTGCCCTTACAGTTTATATCTTTGATTTTATATAAAATAAGCAGCTTTATGTCTCAAAACAGCTAGTTTTGGAGTGATTTACTGTCCTTTTTGGTATTTACTATTTTTTGCAAGTTGTTAATCTCCCCACTGCTAGCTGCAGCAAGAGGACTGGAATTCCCTGAACTCTAAGTAATGCTGGTATCACATGCACTCAGGGATTGAGAATTTCAGATTTTAAAATGATTACGACCAGTCCCATCCACTGGTATCTATGAAGCTCCCACTCTGTGAAGGGATTTGTCCTATGTTGTGATGGTTCCCAGGGGATGAAGTCAAAATAGTTTCCTTTTTCCAAGAGCTTTTGATCCTAAAGAGAGAAATAAGACCAGTTGACGTATAGTGCTGAGAGCTGTGCTCCCCACCCATGTTCATGTGGGTACACGAGTGAAATATATGCAGAAACTCGAAAGGACTAATATAGTACAGTACAAATAAGGCTGTCAAAACTGAATTGATATATCAGTGGAGGAGAGATATTAGTAAGATAGTAAGATTAAGCAAGATATTAATAAGTAAGGCATTATATTTAGAGTTCATTAAAGCCAGATTTGGTTGTATAGGAGTAAATTACACAAATTGTTGTTTTAACATAAAATTTAGGTTGAACTGTTTGATAAGAAACGAACTTTATTTATCCTGGCTCTGCCACCAATGGGCTATATGCTTGGGCTTCTTACCTGATTGTGATATTTCTCACCTGTTTTCCAGAAGGCAATGGGAATGGTTGCCACCCTTTGCAGAGAAGGCACTAAATTTAACTGCAGTCTGAGGAGTGTTAAGAGCAGATACATGCGGCTAGTATTCTGAGCTGCTGGTTCTGAGCAGAGGACCCCCTCCTGTTCTCAATTCCCCATTCCTACAAGGAACTGTTCCCAATGCCACATTCATCACTGGGGATGCCCCTGCTGCTCTCACCTCCCCAGGAGAAGAGAAGCTACTGTAGGATACCCTAACTAACTGGAAGTTTCTGGGTCCCCAAGAAGAGGAACGGCCCTCTGCTCGCCAACAAGCGGATAGCGTTTGGGTATGCCCTGAGAGCACAGGCTGGGCATTGCCCATGCCTGCAATTAGTGTTCTGCCACTTGGTACTATCTGGTCAGGCTCCAAATAACAAGGTTAGAAGTAGGCTTTAAAATGCCATTTTGTTTACCCCCTCTAAAATGAAAATCACACCTAATTTAAGATGCCACTTTTCATCACTCTTTCAAGTGTTTAACAAATATCACTGTCATTAAAAATGGTGGTCCCATGGGCTCCCGATCCTATAGGGCAGAGCATGGCTGGAAGAAGCCCAGAGCAGGATCCTCTAACATGGGCTCTTGCCCTGGTGTAAGAGCAGTGATGAGTAAACTTCACAACTCTAGAGATGTTCAAGCAGAAGGAACAACTGTCCCCAGTTGAGGTGAAAGTTTTGCTCATAGTCCACCATAGGTGACAGGTTTGCACTGGATGAATGATCCAGTTTGCACACATCCCCCCAACGGTTCATCGCATTTCCACTAGCCATTGCTGTGAGAGGGGCATTATGTACTATGTTTAATGGTATTATTTTTCTACAAACCAAAATTTTAGCTCTATTAAAACAGCCACATGTTACAGACCCTGAAACCTTTTCATTCTGTGAGACCTAAAAGTGTTCTAGTGGAACTTCTTCATCCTGTGACATGATTCCTTCCCAAGCACTCTCTCTGTCCTTTGGATTTAAAAGAGTAATAATAAAAATATACTGCCCTCAATTTGTAAAGCTATTAAGAAGGGTTCCCAGATTTCAACCTAGAGAAGAGAAAACATAAGTCAAGAGTACAGAAGTCAGAGAATTGTGTAGCTCTGATTGCAGACAGTTTATCTCAATGGTGTAGTGCAAACAACCCAGCTTTTGGAATCAGGCAGACAGAACTCTGACTATTTAGCTGTCTGATCTTGAACAATCCATTCATTCTCTTTGAGCCTTGGTTTTTCATGAGTTCAATCAAGTTAGTTAACAAACACTCATCAAGCTTTCACTACATACTGGGCTGTGTGTCAGACATTGAGTATATAGCAGTGAACAAGACAGGTTTCCAAAGCAGGTATTCAATGTTAGTTCCCTTTTACTTCCCTTCAAATATACCATTATTATATGTACTCTGACAACGTTGAAAATAAGATAGATGGCTACAGACAATTTTGTACATACAAGAATTTTGTTGGGGGCCTAGACACCTGAAAAGGGGGGTCTTTTATCAGCATTAAGTCTTGTGCACCTTAGATCATCTTGTCTTGATCTTGGTTTATATTCATGTGACTGTGGGTTTCTATTTATGGTCAACAATGAATCTTTATTTTTAGTGGAGATGAAGAAATTATACAGATACTGCCTCACTGATCCTTTCAGACCACTTGTGAAGTGAATGAGAACAGGTAGTATTATTAAATCCATTTTACAGATGAGGAAGCTGATGCAAGCCGATTCTTCTGTGCCTCTTTTGTGCCCCAGTCCCAGCCCGCACAGAAGCAGCACTCAGTGGTGCTGTTTACACGTTGACTGTTTCGGCAACTCGGAAAGGAGAGGTAACCCAAGAGTTAGCAAAAGGAGAATGATTTAGGATTGCACCGTGACCGCTCAGTTTTTGCCTTCTCCCTCTTCTAGGTGGGTGAGACATGGGTGACTGGAGTTTCCTGGGGAACATCTTGGAGGAGGTGAATGAGCACTCCACGGTCATCGGCAGAGTCTGGCTCACGGTGCTCTTCATCTTCCGGATCCTCATCCTGGGGACCGCCGCAGAGTTCGTGTGGGGGGATGAGCAGTCCGACTTCGTGTGCAACACGCAGCAGCCAGGTTGCGAGAACGTCTGCTACGATGAGGCCTTCCCCATCTCCCACATCCGCCTCTGGGTGCTGCAGATCATCTTCGTCTCCACCCCGTCCCTCGTGTACGTGGGCCACGCGGTGCACTACGTGCGCATGGAGGAGAAGCGCAAGGACCGCGAGGCGGAGGAGCTGTGCCAACAGGCCGGCGGCGACGGTGGCGAGAGGGGCCCGCTCAACCCTGACCAGGGCAGCATCAAGAAGAGCAGCAGCAGCAGCAAAGGCACCAAGAAGTTCCGGCTGGAGGGGACCCTGCTGAGGACCTACATCTGCCACATCATCTTCAAGACCCTCTTCGAAGTGGGCTTCATCGTGGGCCACTACTTCCTGTACGGCTTCCGCATCCTGCCGCTGTATCGCTGCAGCCGCTGGCCCTGCCCCAACGTGGTGGACTGCTTCGTGTCGCGGCCCACTGAGAAAACCGTCTTCATCCTGTTCATGCTGTCTGTGGCCTCTGTGTCCCTCTTCCTCAATATTATGGAGATGAGCCACCTGGGCCTGAAAGGGATCCGCTCTGCCTTCAAGAGGCCTGCGGAGCAGCCACTGGGGGAGCTGCCCGAGAAATCCCTCCACTCCATTGCTGTCTCCTCCATCCAGAAAGCCAAGGGCTACCAGCTCCTAGAAGAAGAGAAAATCGTGTCCCACTATTTCCCTTTGTCTGAGGTTGGGATGGTGGAGACCAGCCCACTTCCTGCCAAGCCCTTCAGTCAGTTCGAGGAAAAGGTCAGCACAGGACCCCTAGGGGACCTGTCCCGGGGCTACCAAGAGACACTGCCTTCCTATGCTCAGGTGGGGGCACAGGAGGTGGAGGGGGAGGGACAGCCTGTGGAGGAGGGCGCAGAGCCCGCCGAGGTGGCAGAGAAGAGGCAGGAAGCGGAGAAGGTGACCACGGAAGGGCAGGAGACCTCGGCAGTGCCAGAGGGGGAGAAAGTGGAGACCCCTGGAACGGGCAAGGAGGGGGAGAAAGAAGAGCTGCAGGCCGAGGTGGTGTTGAAGCAAGGGCTGCTAGCCGAGAAAACGCCTTCGCTCTGTCCAGAGCTCACGGCAGAGGACACCAGACCCTTGAGTAGGCTGAGCAAAGCCAGCAGCCGGGCCAGGTCAGACGATCTAACCATATGAAGTGGTGCCAAAAAGAAGACACTCAGGCATTTAATATAGGGCAAGATGAAAGGAAAAGGTGCCAACACGATTTGAGTCTTTTGTTCCCTCCCCTTCCTTCCACCCCAGGTTGGATAGGCACTGCATTGGAACAGTGTGTGCTATACAACTAGGAAGCTGCCTTTCCCATACACAGTATAAGGGCTACCAAGATAAACCCATTGTCCCATCCAAGTTCCCCAGTCTCACATGGCTCCCTGTCCCTCCACACCAGTCGCTGTGGGGGACTCTGATTTTGTCAGCAGTTCTCCATAGAAATCCTTCCAATCAGAAGTGTGGTTGCCTCATAGCCTTTTACCAGTCTTGTGTCGGGTTCATTAACTCAGCCAGACTCTATCTCCCCAGCGCTTCCCTAGCAGATACTATGTGGCCATATGGCAGGAATCTCCGATTCATTAGCCTACAGGATGCAGGCAGGTGACTTGAACTGGTGATGCAGGCCTACTCTAATGCAGTGGAGACAGGTGGGCTGTGAAAGTTGGAGAGCAGGGGCAGTGTTACCTGGCCACCTGATTTTTCAACAGAAGCCAGAAATCCAAACTGTTCATTGAAATTTCCAAAAGTGTTAATATTGACAGCTAAATTTTAAATACAACATATGGGCCAAATGAAATGTGTGTGAGCCAAATTTAACCTGTGGGGCACCAATTTGCAACAATGTCAGCTTACACTAATGAGCCCAGATTTCCAATGGAATTGGTCTTATTATTTATGGTCTCAACTTGTTTCTGTGGCTCCCAAACCTCACTGCACTGCTTTGGAGAATTTGGTTTAAATTGTCAGTCCAGGAGATACCCGGAGTTCTCACCTGACCATTCTTTTGGGTCGTGTAGCCCCTGGGTTCTGAAGCAATGATATGTTTTGTATTGGAATTCTTCCCTGGGTACCATCAGGGTAAGAGAACGAGATGCCAGAACCTCTCACTGTGAAATGAAAAGGCTTTGAGGCCTGGTTGCAGGTTTTTTCCCTGAAGCAAAAAAGATCCTTTTCTTTACTCTTCTTTTCCAACATCAGGGATCAGCCTAAAATCTATGCCTCCTTTCATCAGGGGCTGGCAGCAACCCCAGTTCTGAGCTGGAGGACACCTGTTCACAGGCCAGGCATAAGGAGTCAGCACTCGAGTCTTCCTTAGGCACAAGATGTATATCAAAAGGGCCATCAAAGCAGCACAAGGGGAGCCTCTCACAGAGTGGGTGCTCGAATAGCCAGGGTCCCAAAGTCTAGTCCCAGGCCAAGTTTCATCCCTGGAAGGGACATAAAGGCTAAAGTGAACAAGAAGAATCTGGAAGATCTCCTGCCCTTGTATCCTCGCAACCTGCCCACCTCAAACATACAGTCCAGTCAGGGAAAATCCTCAAGTACAAATACACATTTCACACCAGGAGCAATTTTACCCAGAGCCAAGCAATTTCTAGAGCAGAGACAGAAAGTAATAACTAAGATGGTTATCTAAACCAAAGTTATGCTTCATGGGCTGCAGTTCCAAAGATAAGGTGGGAGGTGTAGAGACCAAGTTGATAGGGCAAGGACCTGAACAGGAGACCACCAAGGTATCCAAAAGAGGTACCCAGAAAAACTTCCTCCATTCTATTAATATGTTCCCACCCCACCCCAGACCAGTACCATCCCAATGTATGCAAGTTTGTTTGCTGACCTCTGGTTACCACCTTCCTTTCAAGATATTCAATTTAGGTAAGCCTTTCCAAAGTAAGCCTTCTCTAAAACCATTCCTCCCCCATGACAATATTCCCATTGGTTGGTGCCACATTCTAAAGTAAAGTGGTCTAAAAATTAAATTCATTCTAAGATATGATTGTTTGATAATTACTCCTGGGAAGATCTGCATTTAAAAGATAAAGGCTTAAATATATTTACCTAGGTAACCTGAAGTGACAAACCTTCAGTGGAGGAATGTTGAATAGAAGAGATATTTATCTTGTAGACATGTGACTTTCTGGCTACTGCTTGATCTCACTGTTCCACACAGTCCCTCTCCTGTTTGATGAGAGAAGTAATAAAATCTCAGGCCTGAGAACCGGAGAATGCATTCTTGACCCCAATGGATACACTATTGTGCCTACAGTTTTGCTCCTGAAGTCCCATTTTAGGGAGAGTCTTATGAATAGCTTGATCATTACCAAAATAAAATGTCTATCTCAACCAGGACCTAATGCCAAAAAAGAAAAATTATGTCCTAAGTGAAACTGGTGGTGCTGTTTAGAACCAGTTGTAGAGCTGTAGGTGAGGGCTGCTGGTCTCCTTGTCCCGGCTGGGACATAAGCGTGTGAGTGAGTGTCTTTCCTTGGCTGAAGCAGCATCCTGCTTCAGTGCTCAAACCTGCCCCTGCCCCACATTTTCTCTCCTAGACATCCCCCCAAGAGAGGAAGCCTATTTAGGAAGAAACAGACACAGGCATCGAGGGACTGGGATTTTCTCTCCATTTCTGCCATTTAGTAGCTTTGTTATTATTGTCCCTTAAACCTCTCTGTACCTCACTTTTCTGTCTACAAACTAGAGATGGCATTTGCCACCTGTCTACCTCCAGGGGTGTCATAAAGATTAGTGAGTTGGCTGCCAAGCACGGAGCCTGTTGAATGGTGCCACTGCCTGAGAGATTCCTCCAACAGCGGTGAGATTGGGAAGAAAGGTGGATGGTGGTTTCCATCTGTCCCTCCCAGCCTGCCTTGCAGTTACCTGGTGAGAGTTTTTCAACGTGGAGTAGACACTCTGGGGATTAGTTTTCTCAGAAAAGACTCAAAACAGCATCTTAACCCCATGTGTTTATTAGGAACCTGAGGTCTTTGACCTTAAGAAATGACTAGGGACAGATTGACAATTAGTTTCATCCTCTAGAATGTGAGGATGATGTGAGATCCATCTAGAATAAGATGCCCCAGCTTAAGCTACCACACAACTGGGGCCAGTTTCCACTCAGAAGCAGCTGCGTATCTGCAGCCCTTACTCTATACAGCTACATCCCTCAGCATCTGTTTTGAGGCAAATAATTATGACTGATTCAGAATTATAATCCTCCTGGGCTCCATTTGGTCCAGCTTTAGTTCCTACTCCTAGTCAGTCCGTTCTTAGCTTAAACCCCTAGAGTACATGGACCTACCAATAAAAAGACATGCTGGACAGCAGGACATCAAAAGTGCAGCTCCCTCTGGAGGAAAGGGGCTAATCACTTGATAGCAGTTATAACACCTCCATCATGGGAAATCTGTGACACGGAGGGATAGAATTACTCGAAGTACAGTTAGAAAGTTTTGAGCCTGGCTGTGTAATCCCTGGTCTAGCATTTTGGGCATTATAAAAGGCCTATCTTCTTTTCACCATGACCTTGTCCCCTGCCGCACAGGTGAAGCATCCAATACAGCATTGGACAAATATTCCCGAAGGTCAGTGTGACCTGGGGACCCACAAAGAACACTGACATTCAGGTCAGGAGTGCTGGCTTCCCCTTACTGACTCCAGGGATGCTAAGATGCCACTTACCTGCTCTATATGACAATTTTTTCTGCGTTAATTGGGGATGATAAGTTCTGCCCCTCCATCACAAGATGTTTTAAGTCTTTTTAAAAACTCATTAATCTGTAAATAAAAGGAAAGGAAAGAAGGCATTATCCAAATTTGTAAGTCCATATTGTAAAATGGATACTGAAGCAATGACAGTCATCACTTTCAAATGCTGCACAGATTGTTAACAAACAGTGAGCCAATAAGTAAAACAAAGAAAGTGAATTGGGGCAGGGAGAGGTGGTGAGCGATCCTGAATTCCTAAGAATTATACTACCAAAAAAAGAACATCTTTAATCATGCAAGATTTAGTTGCTGAAAGTGGTGCTAAAGATACTCAGCATACTAGAGCTTCATGTTTAGAGATGTATCAGCTCCTGAGACAGTTTCTGACTCATGGCAGAAGGGGGTCCATGGGTATTGACACAGCTGCATGCTGGAACTCTTCAGTCCAAGCCGTGCAGAAGGCTGGGGGCAAGGCTAGTGCAAATCCCTGCTCCTCTCCAGTTCCTGAGAAGGGTCATTAGGAGCGCTCAGGGTAAGAATGAGCACACCACCCCAACAGCATCTCCCAGCCCACTCCCCCAACCTCTTCCTCACTCCTTCCCCTGACCCTGAATTACACTTCTATGCATATCGTGTGCCATGATTGCACAACACAAGTTAGCAAAGTTTAGATGAAAAAGGTTTGCCTGGTTGGATGGAAAACTCTTCTGAGTGTAAATACAATCTGTAAAACGTAGTAAGTGTGTGCCTAGAAGTAAGTGTGTGATAGTGAAATAGGCCGGGAGACTTTCCCTTCTTGTAGTTAGTGTATTATAACTAAATATGTACTTGGGAAGGGAGGAGAAAAAGGAAACAAAATTCTAGGTTCAGCAGTTGGGTGAGAAGAAAGGAAAACTATGAGAAACAATTCACTCTCCACCGCCGTAGACATTGCAGCTCCCAAAGCCAGGGAGAGGGTGGTATTCATCTCTGGCAGTGGCCACCAAATTGCAGTGGGACATACCACAGTCTCCAGCCCCACTGCTTTCTGGAAGTTCTCCACAACAGACAAAGAGAATTCTAGAAGAACTCATAAAGTTGCCTGAAGGCTCCACTGGAGATGGCTCCATTGCCTTTTTCTACAAATTTTTTCATCTGTGAAATGGAATAGTGAAGATGCAGCTAAAAAACACATTCATAACAAACTTCCTGGGGAAATCTCTGGCAAAAGAGGGAGGCATTCTTGGGATGGTGGTCCTGTATTCTCCAACCCTCCGCATCCTTGTGTCAGAGCTAATAGTCGCATGTTAGACTGTTACAAAGCAAATAAAACTAACTTGACTTTTCATCATCTTTGTTTTTTCTTTTGACCTGTAAGCCAAGCTACACTGTAAAGAGACTGCCTTAGTCTCTAGTTCATTTAACTTTGGAGTTGAGGGCCTGGAAAACAAGGCGAGTTGGGCAAGGGAGGGCAGGAGAGTGGTATATGGTAAACATATAACAACCAGCTTTCTCCAGGGTTAAGAAGCCATAATTTGTAGTGTTTGCCAATTTCTTTGCTTTGAATTTTCCTACCACGACCAATTTTAAGCTACCAGAGTTGGGAAAAGACGCACAATAGCATTAACATTACAAAGTTTTTCCACCATACAACGGATATGCACCATACAGTAGATACAAAAAACCTCAGAAGCATAGATAATAGTAAAATAATTAGGAAGTGGTAAGGTTTGAGCATTTATTACCTTTGTGTTCTATGTATTTTTTAAGTTGAAATAATTTAATTGTTAATGATGACTGTACTTAACAACTGGCTCACAAAATTCCAGAAAATTAAGCAAATGACTCTTGCTAGCCAGCACACCACTGGGTGGGATAGAGGAGAATCTCATTCAGAAAGAACATGAAAATTCTCCTGATCGATTGAGGTTTGGTCAGTTGGTTCCCTGCCTTTCTCTACACAAACCTTGGGAAAAATAACAGGTATATTTGTTTGGCCTATGGAAGGGTACAACAGAATCATGTTTGTTCACTTTCATGTCAACGAGAACTATAGAAAGATTTAAATTTGTTCATTACAGATAAAAATAAATTAATAACAAAATAAAAGAAGCCAAAAGCTTCTGCCTGGGATTTATCACGTCTGCTCAAAATCCTTCAATGGCTCTTCATTGCCTACCCAATTCTAAATTCCTTAACATGACTCACAAAGCCCTTAGTAACTAACTACGACCTACCTAGAAAGGACGTCTGTTCTTGTCTGACCAGAATCCATTCTCCCTTCTTTTATAATAACATCTCCATTTTACCTATGGGAAACGCCCTTCCTCAATTGGATCTCGTCTTGGTGGACTTAGTCATGTTTACTCAACCTCCCCTAGTTGATGGTCAGGTCTTTTGACCCAAATGGGCCAATCAGAAACAGTCTCCCTGGAATGTGAATCTTGTGTAGCATAACACAGAATTCGAAAATTGATTGGAATCCATTCTTCTTGGCAAAAGCTCCTGAAGAAACTCATAGTTAGTTCTTGCTTACGTAGATTGCCAGGAGGTGCTTAGTTCCTCTTACTTTATTTAATTTTTTTGATTTTAGCAAACAATGCCACAGCAGAAATTAAGAATAAAGAACCGAATTAGCAACACATAAAGTCAAATCCATTTTGTAAAGAATCAACATCAGAAATTCTCCCAGAGTGCCAAGAGAAAGGACAAAAAGATGAAAATTATCAGGGAGGAAATAATAGATATGGAAGGAAGACAATAAAAATCCAATAGACAGATATTGATGCTCCTGAAGAAAAGTCAGGATAGATGAATTATGAGCTTAAAGATATAATAGAAAGAAATTTCCTTGAGCTGATAAAGATCTGAAATTGCAAATTGGAAGGAATTCACCATGTACCAGGGGGAAAAGAAATTTAGATAAATTTTTATTTACAAGTGTAAAGACATAATTCTACAATTTAGAGATTAAGAAAACAATCCCTGCTATGGTTTGCATACTGCTATTGAATAGTTATGTTTTTACATTCTTGTCCACTTGTGAACAAAGGGTAGGGTCATATCCCTGTCAACAGAAGTAAGTCTTCCTGTGAAGATAATGGATATTTCAAATGTCAAATCCTGAAAAGGGAAAAATTCTAGGATGAGAAAAGAGAGCTTGAAAACTGGCAGAGGCAATTTTTTTTCTCTGTCTGAGGCTTATTCTCTTGAGCTTGGAAATCCAAAGAGTCCTAATGGGCTCACTAGTGCTTCCAAAAGATAAGGGAAAATGGCATCTGCCATATGAAGGCAACCAAGGCATTGAGTCAGGGAGTTAATGAGTTAACACACCTCAAAGTCTTAAAACAGTACGAGGCACACAGTAAGCACTCGATAAATATTAGCTATCATCACCATAATAATTATTATTCTATGTGATATAACTACTGTCATTTAGCATAGTATTATTATTAAATGATGGACCTTAGACTCAGCTGAGATACACGGATTTAAGAGAAGAGTTTATGGACTTGGTCTGAAGGGGTAGAGGGGAGAGAGTCCCCCTCTGCCTCAGTGGCCACTGTTGGTCATGGAAATTAGTAATAGCTCAAAAGGAATAGGGAAGCTGGAGTGAGGGCAAGGAACCAAAAACTGGCTGTTAGTTTCAGCCATCCCCCACACACACAACGTAGAGATTGTCCTTCGCGAACCAACTTTGGATGAATAGGATGTTTATGTTACCTACAAAGGAAGAAAATATCAAGCTGGCATCCTACTTCCCTGCAACAGGTTAAATTTTAGAAATATATTATTAATTTCAGATTCTACAGAACATCTATAGAATATTGAGGATGAAAAATTTAAGCCAAAAACTCCACCACAAGCCAAATTTCATTCATGAGTGAAGGCAATTGAAAGGTGCTCTCAATTATGCAAAAACTCAAAATACCTGCAAACCTTTCTTTAAAGAAAAATTGGGCTGGATGTGGCAGCTCGTACCTGCAATCACAGTACTTTGGGAGGCTGAGATGGGAGAATTGCTTGAGGCCAGGAGTTCGAGACCAGCCTGGGCAACAAAGCAAGAACCCAATCTCTACAAAAAAATTTAAAAACTAGGCTGGGCGCGGTGGCTCACGCCTGTAATCCCAGCTCTCTGGGAGGCCGAGGTGGGCGGATTGTTTGAGCTCAGGAGTTCGAAACCAGCCTGAGCAAGAGCGAGACCCCATCTCTACTAAAATTAGAAAGAAATCAATTGGACAA